>VZRS01011729.1:46560-67611 GCA_013398055.1 Ifrita kowaldi | reverse complement strand
GGCGTGCGAGGGGGAAGGGGCACCCGCCCGAGGGAAGGGCTCGTGCCCAGGGGTAGAGCTGGCGGCCGCGGGGATTGTCCGTGCCCGGCCCCGCTGCCGTGAGCTCCTTTGTCCCGTTCAGGGATGATAACGCCGATCTGCCCAGCTTCGAGGCGGTGCCCACGGCGTCGCCTTCACGAGGCGAGTCCAGAGAAGGACAGCGAAGCTGGTGAAGGGTTTGGAGCACAAGTCTAATGAGGAGCAGCTGAGGGAGCTGGGTGTGTTTCGCCTGGTGAAAAGAAGGCTCGGGGTGACCTTATCGCTCTACAAGCACCTGAAAGGAGGTTGTAGCCAGGTGGGGGTCGGTCTTTTCCCCCAGGCAACTAGTGACGGGAGGACAGTCTTAAGATGCACCACGGGAGATTTAGGCTAGATATTAGCCACGGAAGGAGTGGTTAGGCATTGGAATGGGCTGCCCGGGGAGATGGCCATCATCTCTGGGGGTGTTTAAGGAAAGACTGGATGAGGCACTTCTTGCCATGGTCTACTGACATGGTAGTGTTCGGTCAAAGATTGGATTCAGTAGCCCCGGAGGTCTTTTCCAACGTAACTGATTCTGTGATTCACCCTGCTCCACCATCGCATGGTCTAGGCCACTGAACTACTCAAATTGCTCTTGAAACATAGAATGCCTTATGCAGTCATGGGACTCAAAACCTCCATAGTTTGTCCTCTGTGCTTTCTGGAGTACCCAGTGCTTCCAGTGAGACATCTTTGTCCACACTAGGAAACTAGTGAAAACCCCAAAACTAGGGAAAACCCCAAAAAGTTTCTCTTGCAGAGCCCAGCCATGCACTCACTGGCTGCGACAGAGAGCTCAAGAACAGCATCCAGTCCTGCTTAGGCGACAATCCCAATCCTAAATGAGGAACCCAAATTTCTTAGTAGTTCTTACTTCTCTTGGGCACTCATGTGGCTCTTCACCATGAATATCTGAAAAATTTCCTTGGCCCTGAAATTCCTCAGGTTGAGCTGATTTACGAACTTCAAAATTTTCAGCAGGAGCCGAGTACCTATTGAGCTGACATCAGTGGGAGACTGCAAAAACCCCTCTCTCTGTGTCATCTGGCCAACTCCAAAGCGAGCTGTGCTGCACCGCCTGGCAGTGGGTGCAGGCAGGGCCAGCCACCCTAGCTAGCAAAGCAGAAATGTCTCTGAAACTGGGGAAAGCAAATGGGTTTTTTCCTCGGTACAAAAACAACTGGGGAATGCAAACTACATCAGGAGTTGTTGAAGGAGCAAAAAGATACTTTGTTAGATATTTAAACTGAGAATGTAAAAAGTATCCCTGATCTGCTCCTGTGAGTAACAGCCTTCCTGGCCTGGACGGCGGAGATGTGGTGTGTGTGCTGGCCAACCTTGCCAACTGGCCCTACTTCTACTTAGCTATTCCTGTTTCCCAAGGGCAAGCTCCTTTCTCCAGCCTCCATATATGCCTGCCTGTCATTCTCATCATCCAGAAGGGAAACTCTGTGATACATGTATGTCGTATTACCAATATGTGTATATTTATATATATTATGTTATGGATTTATTTGGGAGAGGTTGCCCTAAAACCTTAACCTGAGGTCCCTTGCCTGGGCACCACATCCTTGCAAACTCCATGTGTCTTTCCTCCTTCTTCACTGCTCTCAGGATACTCATAGTTTGGAGCAGGATGCTTAGACCACAGCCGTGCTCTGGTACCAATAAAGGCTACAGCTCTGAGCAGCTACTCTGGCAGAGAAACTCAAGCACATGGGGGGACAGACTCACATCAAAGCTTTGCCTTTACAAAATACTTGGATGCTACTGGCTCAGACTACTTGGCTCAAAAAAATCTAACCCAACTTCAGTCCAACTTCTGTAAGCAGTCTTGACATTGCCATTGCCTACCCCTCTTCCTGCAGAACTTACCTTATTTGCAGACAGCTCCTTCTTTGCTCAACACTCTCCTTATGCCAGGCAAACACAAAAGATTTGTCCCCCAGTGAAAAACTCCTTTGAGCTCTATGTCAAGTCTCAGCCATTCACAAACCCCCTTAACTCTAGGGCTGCCCCATCAGATTTATAGGTTAAAACCCGAGTTACACCACTCCTAAGCTATGCCAGCAGTCAAGTGCAGTTAGTTCTCCAGTGCTTTCCAAAAAAATCCCACATGTACACCCCAAGAAGTCGTAGCAGCATGTGGAAGTGGCTACACCAATTATTTCGTGGTCGGGATGCTTTCGAGCAGCTTGAATATAGGCAGTCCTGCAGTGAATATGTATCGTGAAAGAAATGTTCCACATCAAAGCCTGTAATGTCTGCAAAAAATGCAATCATAAATAAAAACTTCTGCTAAAACAAGAAACTTGACGTTAACACTCAGATGGATTGTTTCCATCCTGCATCAGCTGGAGAGCAGGGAGCTGAAACTGTGTTTCTAATAGAAAGCATACTTCAATATTAACATCCATCTGTTATAAAAATAAAGGCATTGCATTTAGAATTGTTAAAGCATTTTAGATGACTTGAGGTTCCTAAGGGAACTTTGGTTCTTTCCTTTGTGTAAAATTTCACAACTGGATTGGACATAAGCGCCCTTTTAGGTTCATTGCCTGGAAGCAGGCTTTTTGCACCGTCTGGTTTTCCTCATGTTTTTTTTTCTAGTGACCAAAGTGCTTAGGCTTCTCTGAAAGCACCACTATTAATGTTATCTTAATAGTATTTTAATGTTTATCACTTCAACAGAGATCTCTTTTACCTTTCAGAAACCAGTCTGACCAGATTTCTCAACTTTTGTACTCTGCAAGTACACCAATGTGCCGTAACTGTCTATGTCAATGTTGTAAAAATGTGTTTAGGGTTCCAGTGTTCTAAAAAAATTAAATATTAATTGCTTCACTGCCAGGAATAGATCCTACAAGCACTTGTTTTAACAATGCAAATACTATTCACAGCCTCACACCATATATACCCTTTGCAATATTGTGCTCTGGGAGGAATCTCTTTTGGTGCTAGTGGAGAAAAAGCATTGCTGTCTGAGTTACAAAAGGTCTCCATCTGTTTTGTTTTGCCTCCTTTGCTACTTACAAGACATGTTATGTTTGAAGTTCAGAATGGGCCAAAATTTCAAGCTCTATGCAGCATCACTTACATCTCGGAAATTCTGGCCTTAATCCTTTCAAACAAGCTCGTTCTACAGCTTTCAGTAGACACAGGTCTCATGATGAGAGGAATCTAATAATTTTTTTTTAAAAGAGTCAGTAAAACTCTCTGACTCATAGCCATTCCACTGTGGCACCTCCTCCCTCCTTCCAGCATGAAGGTTTCCACATCTGTGTGGTGAACAGGATCAGTAGAACAACACATATTAAAACTACCTCTCCAAAAAGCTCCTCATCTGTGAGCAGCACTGATTTCTCCTACCTTACAAGATCAGTGGAAACGCCATGTTCTCACTTCTGCCTAGAAGTGGGTGTAACAGAAGTCAGTTTGAGGGAATGTGAGTTTCCAGAAGGTGATCCACACTTAGCTACTTGCTCTTTGCTCTTTCAGAAAAGCACACAGAATAGATTGCATTTGTTATGGTTTTGCTGCCTTCTTGGATAGCAGTTGATACTGTGAAGGGGCAGACTTTGGCAAAGGCGTCATTTCATACACTACAAAATATCATGCACAAATAAGGCTAAGACTCTTCAAAAAGGTATTTACTGAAAGTTACCTATTTTACTCAGAGGATATTTCTCTACAAGCAGTCAGGCTTAATATTTATACCTATTTTAACATAGCCTTTTCAAAACATCTTTTGGCTTCTAACATAAGACTGTTTCCAACTGCTGTGGCTGTGATTTTACCAAGCAGTAAACCCGGTGTTCAGGCTGCCACTGCCAGATCTAATCCACCACAGCCATCTGACTCAAAGCACGAACCTGGCACAAAACACATCCTGTCAAGTCCTGTTTGTTTCAAGATGCTCTGAATGGTTAATTTTGTGCCATCAGACTTTACACAGTTCCCATTTATGTGTTTGGTTCCACATGATTTCAGTCCTTGGAAAGGAGAGGCAGTAGGTACCAAGAGATGTGGAAAACGTGCTCTCAAGTTTGCAGCTGAAATCTGTGCAGCTGGGTGTCAGGGCTAGGCACACAGCACCTAATCCTCTGCAGCAATTCCTGGCTTCTAAAACTAAAGTTGCCTGAGTAACTGTTTGGGAGGGGAGGGTAATGCTGTGTCTGGAATTACAGTGCCATAGCCTAAACAGACATGCAGCTGCAACAACTCGTAAAACTGTTTTTAAAAGCCTTTCTCGTATGGGAGCACTGGTGTAACAGGATTTGGAGCTGTACATCTTCTGTCTTGGGCGATAGCAGAATTGGGAATGGTGTGCCTGGTGTTTGACAACAGCTCCCTGGATGAGCAACTGTTGCTTAAGCAACAGCCCTCTGCTCTTTACCACTGGCTAATTGACAACAACAGGGATTATGTGGGGAGGAGAGAAGATGTAATATACAATTGCTGGGTGAGAGGTAGAGCAAGGGAGGAGGAAGGCCCCCTTTAGATGAAACACATGGTTGTGTGGTGGGCCTCAGCTGTTCTGACCACAATCCTGTCCCTTGGTTTCCCCTTTGTTCCCGGCAAGTCAAACTCCATGCTGCATGTCCGCTCTCAGTAAGTCCTGCTGGGAAGAGTCTGTCTTACTTCAGGCTCGGAAATTCCACCTAACTTTGCTAAACACCTCTGCATTTAAGCCACAGTCCTCTTGCTCCTGCTTCTCACCAGGCTTCCTATGCCCACTGGCTTGGAAGTGGCACTCAGCCAAACCCATGTGGGATGTTCACCCCTTCTTTAATTAAGCCCTTTCTTCCTCTGTTTCCTCCTTCACGGAGTCTTTGCCCTATTTTTCCCGGAACAGAAGCCACTGCCTGTTCTCCTACCTGCTGCAAGCACCAGCTTGCCCTCTGACAACCAGGCAATATTTAACCTGAATTTGACTCTCTGGAAGAGCTGTACCTTTGTAGTACCAGGGACTGGAGAAGGGGTTCAAGATTGTACAGTAGCGAGGGGAGGGTACTTTAAATCATGTGATAAGACTAAAAAGAGATGAAAAAACTTCCAGCGTTCACTCCAGCCCAGCTCTCCAACCTTTGCTGTTTTCACCAGCGCAACTGTTCTGAGGGGAAAAGTTGAAAACATTGCCTAAATAAACATATAAACCTTTCCACTTCACCTCCAGTAATTGTTCAGTCAACAGAAACATCGTTTCACTAGCCTGAAATAATCCCTAAGAATCAGTGGAGTGTATGAGCATTTTCCCGAGCACGCTCTCTGTGCACTCCCCTGGAACTGGACGGGCTTTTTCAAACGCTCAACACTTGGCCATGCCGTGGCTTTCCACGCTAGGAAAGCTGCACCACACAGGACACCCACTTATTGTCTGAATGTCAGGAAAAGCCACAAACGCCAGAGGTTTATGTCCAAAAAGGAGACAGAGGAGTCCCGCAACTTTATTTGAATAAAGAGAGAGAGTCCACCGGAGCACTCGCTCACAGCGTTTTCTCTCTCGAGGTTTCGGAGGGTGCAGCCTCTTTTAATCCCAAACTCCTGGCCACATGTTGCCCTCTTCCTTTCCCCACTGGCTGAGGTACCAGGAAGGTACAGCCTTCCCGAACCGCCTCGCACATATTCCCCCCCTGGAACCTACTATTTTACCCCAAAGTTCAGAAACTCAGGCTTATGCAGACCCACTTGTCTGTTTCAGGAGCCAAACTGTCTGGGCTCTGCAACAAACCTGCTGCCCAGAGTTAGCAGAGACATGAAGACCCCTTTCAAACACATTAACACCCACACTTGCACCCATCAAATTGTTTGTAAAGACATTAGCACACATCTTTCCTATCATGAACAAAGCACCCAAGGGTGTTTCTTGCCCTTTTGTTCTCAGGGTAACTTGTGGGGTTGCAGCACGGTTTCAATAGAGGTTTAACTGGTGCAGTCGCATCACTCAGTACAACACTGGCTAAAGCACAGGTTTAAGCAAGGCCTAACATTTCCTTTACATATGGAAAATGCAGTGTTCCATGCAGAGAAAATTACTTTTCTATTGTCCTCCTATTTTTTCTTAACGGGAAGCCAGAAAAAAAACCAACCAAACAAAACAACAGCTGTCATTAACAGCTGTCCTTCACCTTTGACACACAGGTAAGTCTCAAACCCCCATTATTAATGTCTCCCTTTTCACTCTTTTCCCAAGTATCTCTGCAGCTCATCTTGAGCTAATAAACCACTGCCCACAAGGTAAGAAAGGAACCAGAAAACCCACCTCCCCTTCATCCTTGCAGGATGATCCTTGCCCCCAGTCTTTTGTCTGGGGGACTTGAAGGAAGGGGATTGCGTCTTACTGGGGGTAAAACGCTGCCCAGTATGATCCATCCTTTTCTAGTCTGGGCCAAGCGTTTTTTAGTCGGCATCACCTTTCTGTGCTAGGAGGCTGTGCCTAGGATAAGCAGATCCTTATCCTCATAGACAATGACTTAAGAGCTGTCATACTGCCTTGGAGGAAAGTTCTGCCTACCCCAGCACCCCGACTCTGATGGAGGCCATTAACACCTTCTGTTTCTGGAATTCAGGTTCTAGGGCTTTTTCAGCCAGAAGTCGTGTAATGGCTCAGTCACTGATGTACTGCTTTTAAGCAAAATCACCCAATCCTTTCCTTTACATCTTTAGTTTTGGCCTTTAGAATATGTTGTGGTACAAAGTTTCATAAACCAGATTGCCTGTGTTTCAAGGTGCACGTGATCTCCGAGCTGGCAAGATTGTGAAAATATATGGTTAGGCCGTGCATTTGGGAAGAGAGCAAGAGAATGGCCAGCACTGACCCAGCAGCTGAACCAATACGGAGTCTTCATAAGCCGCCTGCAGACCATGGGATGCAGCTCCTCCAGCCTGCTGCAGCCACAGTGTACAAGAACACCCTCCAGTGTGCCGGCTCCGGAAACGGAAACCAGAGCCATCCGTTTTTAAAGGTCTCTGCTGCTGACTGTTCCATACCCTTGATTTATTTGTCATTCCAGGGCATAAAACATTCCTGTAGCTCAGCTGTCTTCCTGGGCCTCTCCTGACATACTGTCCAAAGGTCATTAAATACAATATTCCCTCACTCACAGCCTCTTGGCTTGGAGGTCTGCCAAGCTGAGGCTAAGTGGTAGCACTCGTGGCTCCATGAGGCTTCTCAGGTGCTTAAGCAAACAAAGACTGGAGAGGAACAGATGCCTCGGTAGCAGGTTCAAGTTAGAAACGCTCACTGGTTTCTGTGTGGGACTTCCTGTTCTCCCCTCCTTTTCTCAGGCTGAATGCCCTTGGAGGATGGTTCCCTGTTCTCCCCTCCTTTTCTCAGGCTGAATGCCCTTGGAGGATGGTTCACACTGTGTTTCTCTCTCAGCTGCTGCAGGAAGTTCTGTTTCTCAGTTATGTCCAAAGCAGTTTTGCAATTTAGAAGTCAGTATCTGCCCAAACTCTATCTTCTCTTTAGCAGCTGCATCAGCTGGGCTAAAGGGAATGTTTTAGTACCTTAGGTAGAACTGGATTACCTGAGTCAAGTATGGTTTTCCTCTCCTCACTTATGTTTGCACTGTTTCAGCTCTTTACACATGCACTTAGATACAGCCTAATCCCCTGCTCCTTGTAAAAAGGAAATAAATCGTTCCACCTGTTAATGTAGAATTAGCCACCCACGCCTGCCAATTCAGAATCACACTGGACTATGACCCAGGGGGCCTGGCTGATTTTCTAATAGTCTGGATGAGGACACAGGGTTTGCCTACCTAAGGGAAAGAGAACTTCAGTGCTGACAGTAGTTGTCAGCAGCAAATGACAATTTGTGCCGAACAGGCTCTCCTTAGCTCAAAGCAAAGACATAAACAACTTTCTGAGCTGTTTCAGCTTGTTTTCACCTCGGTTTCAGAAACAGCACAGGTCAGTTTGTTTGTGTCTATGCTGCAACCATGTGAATTTCTGCACTGATCTAACCTAACTTTTTACTGGTACCAGTTCTTTGCAAGCTGTGTATCGAACTACAAAGAGCCCCAAACAGGTCTGACTTTGTTGAACACCAAACCTGTTACAGTTCTAAGTCTTCCACTCTTGCAGTGCAGAAGACACTGATGGCATTATTTAAATCCACATCAGTAAAGTACTCATCTCCTGGAGAAGAATGTTGATAAAGTAATCACAGCATGAAGGTTAGCTCTGCAAAATTGTTCCAACTCAATGTTTTATCTACATTCATTGCACCTTTTTTTTCCTTTTCCCCCAGCTGCAATTGTTGTCCATCCATTAAAGCAGATGTGATATGTTTACAGCTGCTAAAGGACATGAAAATGACCACAGGAGCTGACTGGGAGATGAATAACTCCCATTAGGCAGCAGCAGCAAAATGTATTTTGGATTGCTGGTAATTCCAGTGCTGCCTCAATGAAGACATCCCCCCACATGCTGATTACAAGGACACAGGAGGCATACAGGAACAATGATGTCAGGGCTGTGGTCTCAAGGCCAAGTCTGATAGGATCCTGCACAATGACATCTAAAAGAAGTTGCACAGCAAAGACTGCTTAAGTCTTGGTGCCAGGGAAGTCAAGGCAAATGCAATAAACGAGGAAAAGCTCCTTTTGCAATGCTTCAGAGAATCTGGTCTTTAAGCAGGCAGTGATTCGTCTCCTCCAAATTTCACAGTGGGTAGTTTGAAGTCTGAATTACGGTATGGCTCCGATGGCCCTCAGAGCAAAATGTGTCAATCCATATTACTGCTAATTGTCTGTAGGACTTAACTTTAGGAATGCAGGATAAACTTTTAAATCCAGTAAAATAATCCTGATACAACAGCTATTAGAACTGCCTACTATTTCCTGCTGTTGTGTGAGAAGAGTGAGCAGGCAGGACATACCAGGACACAGACTTCACCTGCAAGCCTGGCTTTGGCCTACTGTAGATGTAAACTTGCTACCCTTTGTCATAGCTGCTTTCTGGTCTTTCCATGTTTGGCCTTCTCTATTCACTCCAAGTCACACTGCAGCAGGAAAGAAACACGGATGCAGGGCCAAGTCACTTTTCTTCTGCTTGCCATTTTCAGAAGCAGCTTGTATCTTTGAACATACATCTACCTACAGGATTTGCAACGGCCTGATTGTGAAGTGGCTGAGCTAGCACCTCCTAGGTCAGCTTCCTGGTGATAAAAGTCTTAGTCATTCCTAAGTTAGGATGGAAAGGATGTTTTCAGGTCTCCTTGCTGCCAGCTCACCAGCCCTTAATCTGCTCCAATCCCTAGCTGCCATACTGTACCTTTGACAAAAATGCTTCTGTGACAGAAAGCTAAAAGTCTTTCCACAGACATACTGCCCACAAAGGCCAATTCACAGCCTGACAGTCGGCTCCCATGACTTCATCGCTATCTATTCCATCCATTCCCAGCTGAATGCACTTTTTACAACTGCTCATCCTTTCCTTGATGAAGAAACATTGACCCCCAGCAGGAACAGAGGGAACTATAAGATGGAACACAGTGGGAGATAAGATATACAGGCCACATAAAGGGAGGCTGCTGATTATTTTCATTAGCATTGGCAAATCACAGCTGCAATAGAAAAGGAGGTGTCAGAAAGTGAAGACTACTGCAGCTACACACAATACTAGGAAAGCAAAAGGACTGGCTGCAGAGGAAGGTTTCAGCAAAATATGCCAAGTGATAAAGAGCCTCTCCCACACAGCACTCAACCCTGAGCTGCTCCGATAGGTACAGAAGGAAAACAAGGGACCTGACATTATGTTTCATTAGACACAACATGAGACAACAGCAATGATTGCTGGTACACGTTGCATTGCTGTGAGATTTTAATACTTTTGTGGGTTTGCTCATATACCTTAGTTCACAGGCAGCAGGGCTATTTCTGAAAATATTAAGAATACTAGTTTGCTTTAGTAAGGAAGAAAAAATACAGCAGTTGCAATTGCTGCTAAGTGCACAACAGTCGATGTGCAAGTGCTGCATTTTCAGCTTTTAGATGGCTGGGCAGGCAGGTAGGTATTGCTTGCTACTTTACTTGCTCCTAGTGCTGGAAATTGTGCCACCTGGCTTAATTCCCCTTTTGGAACTTGGTGATGTAAAGTGACGCCCACGGAGGAATTTTATTTTTAAAACCAACCACCTACCGTCTTGCCTTCGTGCTAAGTCAAACATACACATGGCATCCAGGGAAAAGAGCAAGGTGCACAGCATGAGAGTCTGCAGAACTAGCCAAGATCTGACCCGGCAGCTGAGTCACAAGACAGAGCAGCACAGAGAAAGCTTATCTCTGTCCATCTTTTTTTTCCCTTCCGTCACATGCTTCATGGGAAGTCAGCTGTAAAACCAGGAGTTTAGTTTCTGTAATGAGTTTTAGCTTTGTGTGAGTATGTAAGCCTTGTCAGAGTATGAGCAGTTCTGGTCCCAAGTGCCAAATAGAATTGCAACTATCTACAACAGCATTCAACAGTTTAAGCATTTACATATGCCTTGCAACTATGAAGTTGCTGTGAAAATGCTGCCAAAACCCCACCCAGGACCAGAAGGGAGACTAGGAGCTTCCAGATCTGATGTTCAGGAAGGAAGCTCAAGGTCTCTCACAAGTATCAGCTCTAAGCTGCGTTCCACAAGTTCTTTCCACTCAGGAGCATCAGCAACATTTAATGAAGGAAACACCGACAGCAGGATTTGATTTGTCTCCGTTTAACCCCAGTTTACAACTGCCAAGATGTTGAACTCTGTGTGTAGAACACGTCTCTGCTCAGCAGTGACACATCCTTTGTGTAAGAAGCCAATACATCAGCTTGGGCTATCCCTGTGCAGAGTTCTGCTCTGTCTACAACCAGGAACAGCAGCAGTGATCATAAATTCTTTTGAAGGGTTCAGCTCACCACCTTGTAAAAGCAGGAACTTGCTGACATAACAGAGCTTTTCTGCAGACTCAGATCCCAAACCTTGATTTACAAGAAAGCCTTCAATTCCTTTTAGGGTTCACTGTTTTGTTATTGAAAACTTAATCAACGCAATAACTCTATTCCCAATATCGTTTTATTTTACTGAAACAACATACAGCTTACCCACTGCATCTGAGGGTAAAGGATGATATTACACAACCCAGGAAGTGGATGATGAGACAGACAACTCTGAGAAAACAAACAATGCCATCCCTGCAGGCCTCAAGACAGTGATTTAAAGACAAAAATACTCCTTATTCACTTATTTAATCCCCTTATCAAAGGGAAGGGCAAAAATACCTAACAGATTCAGAATCTATGTAATTAATCAGATTTATGCATCAAATCACATTTCACGCAGAAACTATAAATACATAAATAAAAATGAAACATTGTCTAAAACATTTCATAACATATTGTAATTTGAGAGCAAACTTTGGCTTCAAGCTACCCAGTTAGAAAAAAAATCCAGTTTCATTGTTATGCAATTAGTTGGCAAAGCAAATATTGACTGCGACCAGCTTAACCTGAATACATTTAAAAATAAGTAAAGACTCCACATTTAAAATATATTCTTTTGCTACACTATGTCATAAAGGTAAGAGATTTACCATGGACTTCTTCGCATAAAAGGTAGAGCTTTCCCTTTTTAGGTTCATAGTGCAGGCCATTAATGCAGTTATTTTCTCCCAGTTCTCAGGTAGCTCTGCGAAGCAAGCCACCGCTCTACCCTCAAGTTATCAATTTCACTTGATACTTTCAAAATAACACTTTAAGTACAGGCACTTTTTCATGAACCCCTTTTTCTGTCTGTCGACTTCATAAAGATTTCTGGGTTTTGCTGGTTCGGTTTGCTTGTAATTTTTTGTTTGTTTGTTTTCTCTCTTTTGGTTGCTTAAGCCACACAATGAACTTAGGTGTTACCATATGAGCTTCTGTACTCATGAATGGACATGGCTGCTTTCCAGTGAGCTATGCTGAAGTCAGGTTCTTAGACTAACCAGACCTCCTGAATCTCCTTGTGCAGAGGCACCTTGTATCAGCAATGCCTCTCCCAGGAGAGAGTAAGTCACCCAAGAAATGTATGACACTTCACAGAGGCCCCAAAATATCATCACAGAACAAAGCAAGGCCTCTCTGCTTCCCACTCTTTGACAGCACTTTGTTTTTAAAAACCACAACTGGGGATGTTTACATCTGGTTAGATACTCAAATTCCTTTCTTTGCTTAGTATCAAGGCCTGCTGTGTCCCAGAGATTCTACCATCTTTGCATTAAGGACATTCCCTTCCCTTTTGCAATGAGCACCTTTGGTTTACTGTGCCCTGGACAGGTCATCTAGCAGGATAGACCATTCACATCACAAGTTTTCACAGCATTGCCAACATCCACCATTAAAAGGAAAGTCTGTGGCCTCAGTGCAGGCAACATGTCTGTAATCACCTGAATTTAAATTACCTCAGTCTTCCAGAAACAGGTCCAAATTTCCAGGCAACTTATTTATTTACCCCCATAACTTATAGACAAAATCCCATGGGTTTGCACAGTCACCTTGGATAAGCTCTAGAACATCGAGAATCCATGAATCTGCACATTTTGGCTCCAACAGTCACATAGCACAGATACAAACATATTAATGTTAGTCTCTTTATATACAGTTTTGCTCTTGTCCACTGAGGAAGAACTCCAACACTTATCTGAGTAGCTGACTGCACTTACAGTAAAGTTCACATGAATTCTGCAAAGGCAAAAAAAGTAGCTTCAAAGAACAGCACTCCTTATGTATCACATAGATGCTGGACTACCAGGAAAGAGGAAAAAAATATCAGAAATCCTGGATCAAATGAAATTAAACCCAGAACGTGAGTAGTATGATACATGCTTTGAAAATCTGGTAAGGCTGTCATTGCCATGATCCCTCAAGTACAGTCACTGTAACATCATTCTTCTTAACTTGGATGAGTTTTTTCTGCATGACATGCTGCTGATTTGAAATAGTGGATCTTCTAGCACCTGTGATACCCTAAACAGCAGTGAGAGTCCACAGAGAAAGTGAGGAATTCTTTGCCTAGTCCTTCATACCTCATACTCATTTCTGAAGTATACTACTACTAAAACAAGTACACAACAAGATTTAGTTCAATCACTCTGATGTAATAATGTCAAGGATTTCATCTTCGTTTTGTGCCCCCAAAGCCTGCAAAATAAAAAAAAAAAAGTCAGCTCCCCCATGGTCTTTTCACTGAACTCTCTAGCTCTAAAAAAGGCTAAAGGTGGCAAGGGAGATGAGGTAAACATCTTTGCATGAAGTGCAACAGCAAGCAACTGTGGGCTGATTGGCCTGGAAACTATTCTGCTCTTGCAGATTAGACAACCTGCATTCTACAGAGAACATGTCTGTGCATGTTTGCTAGAGAAGGGCATGCGTAGTGCACATCAGAAGGGAAAGCCTTAAACTAATGCACCTTGCCAGTGAAGACAAGCCCAATGCTGGTGGTGCCATGCCCACTGCAGGCCTGGGGGGAATTTCGTGCCCCACAATGGTGCCCTACTTCCATAGGGAATGGAAGGAAGGGACATCGTTACATGCCACCAAACCAACTGGTAAAATAAAACAAGAGGCTTGTTGAACCTCAACTAACATCTGCATGTTTTTGATAGGTCAAAGTCTCTTGAGCTTCAGGAAATTAAAAGCTGTTTTGCCTTACCAGAAGCAGTTCTTGTTCCTGAACTGCTGCCTTCTGTGGAATTCCTTGAGCACCCGTTCACAGGAGGTGCAGCTGTGGGATCTGTCCACATACTGTGATATGGGGAACGTGGCTGTGCTCTGGCATGAAACAAAGTAGAAGAAAGGCTTCATTAGTGGCCTTGGGAAAAATTAAGAAGATACCATTCCAAACAAGAGAACTGACTGCACCTCCAAGGGAAAACTGTAAGCAGGCCTTTCAAAGCTGGAAATGTTCCTATTTAATGTATTTAACATGTTGAGAGCAAGGATACCCAGTGCTGTGATATCATAATCTGTAGACTTTCAAAAGGAAATTAAGCTTTGTTCTTCAGAACAAGCAAATCTAACAATTGCAAATGAGGAAATTTTTGTCTCTGAAATTTTGACCTTAGATTCTGTCAGACAAGAAAGAAGTTTGAAATCTGAAGTTTAAATGCATTTTGGCATCACCTATATCCCAGCCATGTTTGGCAAGAGAAAACATCCTTCTGTAAACCATTTTGAAAAGGTCACATCAGTAACACTAACATATCATGGTCTTTGACTCACTGACTTAAAATTACTTGCTTCCATGGATATGGAATTTCCTGCTGCTGAAATTTACAAATAGCTCTCTCACACTTCCTGGCACCAACATTTTGAGGCACATAATTTCAAAAGCCTAAAAAACCAAATGAAATGATAGTGGACCAAAGACTGTTTTAAACAAAAAGAAGCCCAAGTTAGGAAGCTTGTACATGTATTTGGACTTACTCAGTAACATGTCTAATCTTGAACAGTAATTTGTGGCTACTGAAATGGGGGTGTGTGCAGAAATCAGGGAACTAACCCGTACGTAGATACTACATAAATTTAATGCCTCAACACAAGAGTCATGTATTTAAGACTTAAAAAATAACAGGCCAATAAAAACTTTAACACATTATACCTTAGAAAAATTGTTAGCAGAATTAATACAAGACTTCTGTTATTAAAAATACCCCACAACTTTACAATGAAGATGCTTAGCACACTCCTGTCCATAAATCTTACTCTCTAATCTGTTACATTACTACAGGAATAGACTTGATACATATGCAAGTTATTTGATAAACAGAGAAAACTGCTGAGGCTCTGCAGATTCCCTGCAGGAATCTCATATTTTCTCCAGTGAAGCCTAGAATGGCAGCAATTGCTCTGTTTAAACTGTTAATCTAAAAATGATGCATTCTACATGTCTAAAAGTCTATAGCAAATACAGCCATCCAGACTTATTTTAGGAAAGATGACACTGATACAAGAGACCCATCTACAGATGATTATATGCTTAATATGACTATGTGTGTTTTAAGGCATTCTGCAGATAAATTGTTCAAATGCTCAATTTAAATTTGCAGGCCACCATGCCAGGTCAGAGGAAGCAGAATTAAGTACCTCAGTCTTTCCAAATCTTCCTCAGAAACATGTTTGAAATGTCTCTGGTCCTGGAGCTACAAACAGCTGCTCAAAATTCTTCTAGCAGTAGGATTTTATAGCTTGAATGACACAGGCCTGAAAGCTTAGAAACAATGTCAACATAGTATATGGCATACCCCCTGAAAGCTTAAATGCTTAAAATCTGATAGCATGCATATTTTACCTGTAACTGCCTGCCAAGTAGCCTAGCAAGCCTCCTGTTCCTAATCCAGTCCAAAATCCTGGTCCCGAACTGCTTCCATGATGGGAATGAGTTCCAAAGCTGCTGCCATCTTAAACAAAATGAAGACAGGAAGCATCAGTTAGTAATAGCCTAATCCTCAGGCCAGTTGTTGCAACAAGATTCTCTCCTGTTAGAGATAACAGAAAATTAGACCACAAACTGCTCCTGATTTCAGCAGATTCTTGATCAAGTTTAACTTGAAAGGCCTCATATTTCAGAAAGCAGGAAAACCCACATAAACGAACACTACTGTAAAGAGTTTTATGTTAAAAATCTGCTTCCACTTCATCTCACAGCCCTGATGTTTGCAAAACATGGAAAGAGTCCCTGCCTGCTGATCTATAAACAGACAAGTTAGATTAAAAATAGAAAAGGAAACGAAGAAAGAATAATCTGCTGAAGGTCACGGAGCAGGCCAGAAGCAGATGCAGGAACACAAATCAAGTAGGTGACGCTGCGCGGCGAGCAAACCACAAAGACACAGGGCTCCTAATCTCACTGAGCACAGCTGCACCATTTGAGTCACAGTGGCTCAGTGTAACGCTAACATTACTGGTATTGTTCCTGGTAATCCTAGTCTGGCACTTGTTATCAAAAGCCAAGCTAACTGCAATCACATTGCAAAGTTTTTATTATGCATGAGTGACCAAGCTTGACAAATACCTTGATGAAACTGGAAGTTGTGGGGGAAGGAGTCACAAATTTTTTAACATGCGACCTGCATAACATGAGGTTCTGAGTCAGAAGAAAAGAGAAAAATACAAACCCAAACTAGAACAATTTCTCTGGTCTAGCAAAAATCATGGAGGCAAGAATAAGATCAACCCCAGGCTTAACACATAAGGAAGTATAAAAAGGACTGAAGATAACATTAGGGTCTCCCTGAAACATGCCCACCTGAACAAGTGGGCCAGAGATGACATAGGTAAAAATTACAGAGGGTCTGGTTTATCTTCAAACTGGTATGGGTTGTTTGAAGTCATAGAAGATAAAACAATAATGAAATAATCAGTTTCAGTCTACACTGGATTTGATGTTGAATTTAATTCTGAATGTGTAGGGAGAAAGATAAACTCTCATTGGGATGATATACCATTAAATTATGCTGATTTGGAACAACAACAACAAAATTACTTAATTTGCTGCAAAAACAATGTTTATCAGGGATGAACCAACTCATTTGTTCAAAAGCACCATGACCAAACACTGACTCAGAAAACAGTAATTTTTTGTTGAAATATCTAGAGTAAACATTAAGAATCATGTCAAACCACTAACAGAGAGAAAGTAGGATTTAATTAAGATAGTCTAGCTAAACAAGTTTCAGAGGACACATTCTGCATGTTAAGGGGATTTAAAATGAGGCAAATTAAATATTAACAGCAATATGTGAAAAACACTGCTTTTTGTTACTGTCCAGGCTTCAAAAGGCTAATACATCCCTGGAACACATGGACATACACACTCAGAGGAGTGCTTTTGCTCTGCTCCTGCAATGTAAGGCAGACACTAAATGCATGAAGTAGCCTAACACTTCGTATTTTTAATCTGGCTCCACATTTCAGAGTTTTCCTCCTTACTTGGTCTGAAATCTAGAGAGACATCATTGACATGCCTTACTAAAAACATCACAAGTTAAACATTATATGGCTCCCAATGTGTATTTTAAGTGTCTCAGTTTTCCCCAATCATCAAGAAAACATTCTTTCAAGGCCCTGCCCGTGCTAGATTTGAGACTCCTGCAAAGCAAAATGCATTGGGGCAATGAATTGACAAGGAACTGAACAGAAAAAAATGAAAATAACTTTACACTGTTTCACCTGAGCCCAGTGTGACAGAGCCATGTGTCACGGCCAGGGCTCTTGTTGACCACCACATACAGCCAGTGCCATGCCCACACATGGCCACTGATGCGCACACAGCACAGACAGACAGTCTGACATACCTACATGCAAACATAAAAAAAAAAAATTGCAATGCCAACAGAAGCAGATTCCCTTCAGTTTTCTGGTGCAGGTACAGCTGAAAGTTCCTGCTGTGCATGCCCTGCACAAGGGTATCCAAAAGAATTACACTGCACCCTCTGTTGGCCAAGCTGCTTGAATAAAACTTGGAGAAGGCATCAATAAGCATTATTAAAATATAAACTTTTGACTAAGTAAACTTAATCCTTGCTATGTATTTTCTTGCCAAAACCCCTTCTCTATTTTACAAAAAAAGAAAAAAAAAAAGAAATTATGTAAATTGTGAGAATATAATTTAAGTTCCAGTGCTGTGAGCAGCTGGCGTGTTTACAGCCAGTTAAATGAGTTAGTCAGACACCAGATGAGTAATGTTTATTTCCCTGAGACACTATGACTGCCTAAGGAAGACCATTTGTTATGCGACAGAAGTCACCAGTTTTCTGGGAAAAGAAAAACTGCCTCTTTTCCCAGCAGCAGCCTTGTCACTGCTTTTGTAATTTTCAACTTCAGACGAAAGGCCCTACATGAGATTCAGATGCTGTACCCTCTAATGACTGTTCACAGACACTGTTCTTTGCTCTGGGAACGAAATCTTTCAGCTGCTGGGACAACACTGAAGCCCTGAGGACTGAGTTAAACAGAGGACTGGTACATGATACTCAATTCCATCCACTGCTTTGTGAATGAAATCAGGGCCGAAAGACTGTTCTGTAAAGTTTTAAAGTGCTCCTTTGGCATGGGTTTGTTTCTGGCTGTGTAAGACCATTCTCTTTTCCAGATTACCTACGACAATTATTCTCCCGGTCACAATCCGGCTATTTCACAGGTGATGAAAAGAATGCTTGCAGAGCTTGGGGAGATGGCTTTTCAAAGGTTCAAAGGGCAGCCTGCCCCAAAAGCCTGTGGAAAACCAAGCCCTTATTTTCTCTTTTGAACAAAGAGCAGAATGCAAAGCTGGCCAGAGGCTCTGCAGCCAATTCAGCAGTCACCTGCAAATGCTGTGGTTTTAACTTTATCCCACCTTCCCTTACCACAGATAAAACAGGACAATCCTACTTGCCCTTTTGAATACTGTAAATGGCTCAGAGCCCTACCTGTGAAGGTGGATTTAAAACCAGGAGGAGGAGGTGCCTGCTGACTCTGCCAGAAGGGCCGAGAGAACCCATCACTGTCCCCAGAACTCGGCTGAGACTGCTGGTTGTTGCTGAGGAAGAACTTGTATACTCCAAAAGCAAGAATGAGAAGAACAATTACAACAATTGCTCCAGAACCAGAATCAGAATAATCTTTCCTTGACTGGTAATAGCTAGAGCCGAAGCTTCCAGAGTTCTTCACTTTCCTTTCACCTTCCTCAGTCAGCTCCAGCCTGAACAGCAAACTACAGGAGCCTCTTAAAATGTAAGGATCCTCCGGGTAATCGTAGCCTTCACAGCTCACTTCTAGCTGTCCAAAACGGTATGCATTTTCCAAGTCTGCTTTGCACTGCCACTGAAAAAATAAACACAATACAAAGTAAAACATACCGCCCCAAAGACGAAAACACCTGTCTGCTTCCCCAAATAAGCCCTGAAATAAAGCTATAATTGCTAAATCATCTAAGGGGCATAGCGTAAGAAATTTCTGCGCACTCCTATTTTGAGAAGGAGTAGGAATTTGATGTTTAAACAAATTTTAAATCCTAAAACTTTAAAAAAAAAATCTTATCTTTCAGAACACTGAAGAGTTACAATTCTGGAAGATTTTGTTTTTCTTCACTGAACAGGTTTTTCAAATATCCCTTCTTTAGATACAGCGATACTGCTAAAAATGTGCTGTACCCTGTGCAACAGCTACTTGATAAATGCCTGTCCTGTACAAACTCAACGGCAGTTCCAAAAACAAAATGCATGATCCTGAAATGCAGTGCACCCTATTCCATTTGTGTCTGTGCAGAAATCAAGAGAAACTGGGACAGACATCATTAGGCATCCATATGCAGCACTTTACAATTATACTGGGGATTCTCTGGTTGCATATAGGTGGATCCTCAGCCTCACGTTTCCTTGAGGTACCCAAACATAGGGATCTCTAATAGCACGTGACATGTATTTTGGAGAGGAAATAAAAAAGCAGTCATTTCTAAATTAGTAATTCAGGACAGCAGTACCAACTGTCAGTTCAGATTTGACTGTTCTTTCACAATACTGTATCGGTGTTAAAAATTACTTTCAGCCTTGATTCCTGGTTATCTATTGACAGGAGCCTCAGTAACAACTAACAAAACAGAGGGTCATGACTACTGATTAGCACTCACATCCTAAGGTGCAAGAAAAAGTCAGGCAAGTCTGAAATTTAGTTTTTAAAAGGTAGAGCTGAAGTGAAGCAAATTTTTAGAAGCCCCTTCCACGCTAACAAAAAATGCAAATCCACACAGCAATAACAATTCAAGAGCATCCTCTGAGGTTTGCAAGAGTTTGATTTTATAAACTCAAGCACCCTTTTATTTAAAACCAACAAAGGTTTGCTATGCCACGCTTTTACATTAGCTCCTTCAAAGATATTTCAAACATATACCTATAGCAGTTTTGGAAAATCCAAACCTAAAAGTATTTAGGCTAAGTTTTAGCTGCAAGAGTTCATGTAACAAAAAGCACCCGAACTAACTAGCTCATTACTCTTTGCTCCTTCGGAACTTACCAGCTTGGGGGAAGGTGATTTCATAAACAGTTTAACAAGTTTTGAACAGTTACCTGTACATCATAGCCATCCCATCCTTTGTTGTAACACTGAACGACCTCAGGGACACGGGAACACCCCGCAGAGCCTCCTGTGCACTGCAGCTGAGGGACCGCAGGTGTCCGTCTGGATGTCGTGTATTGCCCTCTGTGGAGAGTGAGCGCCTGAACATCCCGCAGCAGAACCTTCCCTGAAACAGGCAGCACAAAGAATCACAGAATCCATTAGTCTGGGAAAGACCTCGGCGATCACCGAGTCTAACATCAATAAACAAGCCCTACCATGTCAACCAGACCATGGCATTGAGTGCCACGTCCAGTCTTTCCCTAAACACTCCAGGGAAAGTGACTCCACCAACATCCTGGGCAGCCCATTCCAATATTTAATCACCCTTCCTGTGAAATAATTCTTCCTACTGCTTGTCAGCGCTTGTGCAGGTGCACTCCTCTTGCCTACAAGGGCCTCCTCTCAGGGAAAGGCTGCAGATACAGAGTGAAACACAGAGTTCTTCTCAAGCATTTAAACAGAGATTCTTTTTCTTTTAAAACATTTAATTGAGCTTTTTCCTTTAAGCATTTGAACATTAGGATTTTAGTTAAGGACTAGTTAGAATAGGTAGGAAGCAGAAGCAGCTGGATTTAATTAAGAAAATTAATGATTAAGCTAGGAAACTTAAGCTGGAATAGACTTTTAAGATTTTAGAGCAGTTTGTACTTGTTTTATTGTTTATCTGATGTTTGTTCAGCTGTAGACCTAATGGGAAAATGCTACTCCTAAAAGAAAAGTTAGACAGTTATTGATTATCCTATCCGAAACCTATTCAAAAGTAACGAAGAGAGGAGTTGGGAACCCTCCAAGGTCATATGTATTGTTAAAAACTAGAGAGGTAGAAAGGTCAAAATGAGGATGAGGATGTTACTTCATCCAAAGAGGGACCCCTCCCATAATAAGAGG
>VZRS01011729.1:0-46114 GCA_013398055.1 Ifrita kowaldi | reverse complement strand
GGGGAGGGGCCGGGCCGGCCCTCGGGCGGGAGGGGCCGGGAGCCGCCGCGAGAGCCCGAGTGCCCCCGCTCCGCCGGGCGGCCGGGGCTGCGCTGAGCCCCGCGTTTGCTTGCGGGCTGCGGTCGGTGCTTGAGACGGTGCGTTGTAGCCTTCATATTGGTTCGATGTGTTCTCGTTGTAGCGCTGATCAGCCTGTCCTTTGGGGGAGCGGTCGGACTGATGTTCTTGATGCTCGGATGTGCCCTTCCCCAATACAAGTATCGTGCACTCTCTTTCTCTTCTTCATTTCTTCGTTGTGCGTCTGCAACTTCGCCCTAATCCGGCTTCCATAATGGCGGATTGATAAATCCTCTCTGTGTAGGAGAGGCCTTAGGTTTTTTGGGTGGGGTTTGGGGGGATTTTGTTTTGGTTGGTTGGGTTTTTCTGGCTTTTACTTCAAAAGATTGGAGTGGGGAAAAAAAATACCATCCAGGATTTAATTAACCCGAAACAGTAATGGCAGCAGAAGTTAAACTACCAGGCCTGGCTGCAAACTGTGAAAGGATGCGCTGCCCTGGCTGTCTCGACTGGTGTCCCGCTGTGTCTGACAAGCAGACAGCAGCATCTCCTGAGGTGGGCAGCAAGTGTGTGTTATCCAGGGAAGGCCGTGCATTTTCTGTGGCTGCCTAGTGATAGCTGGGCTATCAGGTGGATCCTTGGCTATGTCTCACACGGGTAAAGTAGCACCTCGAGTAATTGCAGCTGCTGTCTGTACTTTCCCTACATTGATTGCTATCTCTTAGTTTTCCGGAGATACCAAGTAGCAGACCAAGTGTTCAGATAGTAAGGCCTATGGCTTTGACTCTTCGCGAGTGAATGCTGATTTTACAGAAAATATTTTAAATTTACTTATGCGGTGTTGAATAAATACCAAATATCCTGTTACTGGTTGTGAATTGCAGTTCTCTACATATATGACTAGAGTTCTTATGCCAGCTTTCTTTTGTTATAAAACCAGCGCTAGTGACACAAACACTTGGGAAGGAGACCCTTCTGCAGTTGCCCTTCAAACAGTGCAGTAAAGTTTTATTGGAACAACGTGCACTTGTGTTTGTGTGCCTGAGAAATCTAGTCTGGGGTGCTGCAAGCAACAAACCAAAGTGTTGCCAAATATGGTGGCGTACTTCTTGTAGGTTCCTGCCGGTTGCACTCACATTTAAAAAAAAATGAAAGTCTTGGTTCCCTCCAGTGGCTGAGTATGGGCCGAGAACAATACTCTGCTCCTTTCATGTGTGCACTGAAAGCTTAGCAACAAAATGATGTAAGGGCCCTGCAAAGGTATCTCTGTAATTCTTCAGTACAGCTGACAGGATAAACTTGGAGTTAAGCTCACCCTGTGAGGTGGCATTAGATTTAGGCTTGCTTTATGAATATCCTGTTAGTGAGCTCTGCTGCCGTTGAGGTCAGCCGAAGCCACTCACAAACAGTCTGTTGGATTAATGTCAGCTCATTCCAAGGCAAAGGATTTGCCTTCTCTGGGCTTCTCTGTCTTTCCTAAATGGGGATGCTGGATGGGGAAAATTGCATTGATTTTAGGAGGAGCAGGAAGTAAATCCAGTTAACTAAAACTTTTCTTCTCCTTTGTTTTCCAGCCAGTACTGGCCACTGTTTGTTCTGTTTTTTTACATCCTTTCCCCTATCCCGTACTGCATAGCAAGAAGATTGGTAGATGACACGGATGCTACGAGTAATGCCTGCAAGGAGCTAGCAATATTCCTCACAACAGGCATTGTGGTCTCAGCGTTTGGGCTGCCCATAGTGTTTGCAAGAGCAGAACTGGTTAGTAATATTTCAAGCTGTGATTGCTTTCTGTTTTTTTTCTAGAAAACTTTGTTCTTCGGGTTTGTTTGGGTTTTTTTAAATTGGAGGTAAAGCTTTCATGCACTAAATAATTCTTATAATTATGTACTTTTGGAACCAGAATAAGAGTTCTTTTATAAGAAAAATCAATACAGAAACAGGAGCATGGCAGAACATTGTGACTGCCAATTGCTTCACAGGGTCATGGAATAAAGCCTAACAAAGCAATGCAGAGAAAATGAGACAGAAAATATTGTGAAAGCTTAACAGGGAAGTAACCAAATATAGAAGTGTAAAGAATACTTAGAAGACAATTTGTGGAATAATTGGGCTAAAGCAGCATGAATAAACAAACAAACAAAACGCATTTTTGTACTGACTGTAAATGATATTGGTGTATTTTTTTAAAACTTCCAGGTTCTCATTACATACTTCCTGGTATACAGCTTTTAAAGTGAATGTCAGAAAGCACTACCAAGTCAAAAAACATGGAGTGCACTTTCATAAATGTCATTAGGCAAGAACAGTTCAAATGGGCAGTTTGAATGCCTCACATCCTTTGAGTAATCCACTTACTCTCCTGTGAAAACATCCACTTCCTTTTTTGTTGCTGGGGTTTTGAGTACCTTAAATATCTGTAAATATCTGTTTTAAACATACATATTACATCATTGCAGGGCTGGAGATTTGTTTGATGCTGTTGTCTAGCCTTACTTTACATACCAAACCAGTTGTGCCTGCTAGCCAATGCTTTGAGTACAGCTGGAAGAAACTTGCAGTGCTGCTTGGCTGGCTGTGAATTTGTCAGGTAATTTTGGGTAAACCCAGCGTGCTTGGTGTGACCACAAGTAATGAAACATCGCCTCTTGCATCATGGACATATTACTGAACTTTGTTGAGAATGGGACAATAAGATGTTACCTTTTGTCTTGTTAGGGTTCAGCTCCAAACGTGTCTAACTGAATTCCCCCTGTTCACAGATTTACTGGGGCGCGTGTGCACTCGTTCTTACCGGGAATACAGTCATCTTTGCCACGATCCTAGGATTTTTCTTGGTCTTTGGCAGCAATGATGACTTCAGCTGGCAGCAGTGGTGAAAGGAAGATCAGAGAACTATCCACAGGCATCTTGTCATGCAGTGGCCATCCATACAAATGAGAGAATGGGCAATAAAGAGAAGTAGCGTAGGAAGCCTCTTGAGTATTCTAGATGCTCCTTTTGACGTTGTTTGTTCTGAGTGTACTACTGTTGCTGACAGGGTTTCTACGTTTTTATGAAGTGGAGAGATGATTGATTTCATTTTTACCTATGGTATGTTTTTAGGTGCTCTCTTGGTTTAAAATTGTCATCCTTCTGTCCAATGTTTTATGTGAAGCTTTAAACCAGGAACAACATTTAAACATAGTTTCAAAGATTTAAAGTTGGGGCGTTTTGGTGGGGTTTTTCTTTGTTGGTGGGGTTTTTTTGTGGTTTGTTTGTTTTTTAAGTTAAGCATTAATACTATGTTTCAATTTTTTTTAATACCAGGATTAAATTATATACAAACTGAATGGAGGTAAGAGATTGTCCACCACCATTGCCAATTACCAGATCAATAGATTGTTGCTATATTTTAGCAGAGGCAAGGTGGGTTGGAGAGTACTGGTTGCAGATTTTCTTCTGCCCATACCTCAGACTGGGTGATGAATGTTGATAGCCTTCATTTCAAGAGAAGGCTGAGGAGCAGGTAGAGTTATTTGGGAGAAAAGTCCTAAATTTTAACACCACTAGCTCTGTTACCTGCTTTGTTACCGATTCTGTGGATGTGACATTCAAATACTCTGTAAATGTATTGATGCTGACATACAAAACTGAAGTGTATTGTAGGGGAAGAGAAAATGATGTTTAAATTCCATTTTTTAAAAAAAGTATCTTTTGAACTTTCTATTTATAAGTATTGTATGGTTTTGAAGTTTTATGTCAACTTTTTACCACAAAGATGGTAAAATGTTCATATATGGAACTACTGGTCTGTGTTAATTTGAAGCATATACAAAGCTATTTCCTCCTCCCCCTTTTTAATTTATTTTATACATAGCATATATATATATAAATATATAAAAGAACAACTTTTAAAATGTAGATTAAAACTTTGTGTTAAACTTGCCTGAGTTTTTCCCCCCCTTTTTTTTTTTCTTTTTTTCCCCCCCTCAATGCAGCTGAGGCACGACTTTTTCGGAAGTCACTGGCTGAACTGATTTCAGTGACTGTTTTTAAGTTCTTATGCACTATTGGTTAATAAGATTTACTGTTATGTCTGTAACTGTAGCTTGTGTTCTGTAAGATTGCACATGTAGCTTCAAGTATTTAAGACAAGTTTTCTGCATACCTCTCAATTGTCCGGATTTTTTATTTCAAGAAATCTGCCATTAGATATTCCATCACAACACAGTTGATGAGTACCACTTAACCAGGTTTTGCGTGCACCATGTGCAGTGATGACCTTGACCAAACTTACTTCTAAACTTTATTTTTCAATTCTTTAAAAATAAGCCTATGACACATAACCACGTGGAATTAAAAGCTGACAGTTGCTTAGGTTTTGCTTAGCAGTATGAAAAGGCAGAGAACTGCAGGTCTCAGCTGTAGTACTTGTGCGCAGATGCAAACAAAGTCTAAAGCTTGCATATATATATACATATATATATTCATAAATGAATATGGATATATACAAAGTCTGATAGTAATGGGGTGTACTCCAGGAACCGGTACTGGCAGGTGGGGGCAGCAGGGGTGTAGGTACCTACACATGCTACTTTGTTAATGTGCTGTGTGTGAAACAGAGGAACAAGCAGGTGCTAAGGCTCCAGTGCAGAAGCCAGTCCAAAGCAGATGGTATTTCAAGCATAGACAAGTGCTTCACCAGGCTGCCTGTGATGGTGGCGTTTGGAGCTGCACAAGGGCTGTAGGATCACGTGTTTATTCCCTTTTTTCAGCACGATTTCTGCACCCACGCCCCCAGTACAATGGAGGCTTCAGAAAATCTTCCAAACCAGTGGCTTAAGTTGCAGTCCTCTGAAGTCCTTACGAAGGAAGAATGCCTAGGACTTGTACAAATATGTATCTGTTACCTATTTCTTTTTCATGGTCAGGAACTGTTTTCTCCTTCATTCCCGAAGCCACGTGATGGTACTCTCCGGATCACTGGTCATGGAGCTGACTGTGTGTGTACTGGTGGTGCATTTTTTGTTTGTTAATTGCATTACCGCACTCCCTCCTTGCTTGCACACCAAGTACGTGCAGCATTGCTCTGATTTATGAGCGGGACACTTGAGAGGTATGATCCTTCCATATAATATGCACTGAGATTGTGTTACCATCCTTCTAGAGGGAAAAACTTTGAGCGATACAAATTTTAAATAGCAATCTTGAGTTCTGTATGTTTAATCAAAAATACTCTAATAAAAGGAGTATTTTGTTTAAAGTATTAATTGTTCTTTTTCCTTTCTTTAATGTGGTTGTCATTGCTGTGGAAGAGGTGACACCAGATTGCTTACTAGTCCTTCAGAGTGAGCATTTGTGTTGTTTACCTGGGACTGCTCTATAAAGAGGGGCTCCACTGTCCAAGTTCCACTGAGCTGACTTTTTTGGTCATATCTCACATGGCAGTTTTTTCTGCAGTTTCTGTTTGAAAGCCAAATCCTGATATGTTGGTGGTGTTATACAAAGTGATGGCCACCTTTACCCTGAGTCACACCATGTGCCTGAGAGCATTGTCCCAAAGCTTCTTGAATTGTCAGCCTTGGTGCTGTCCCCACTTCCCTGGGGAGCCTGTCCCAGTGCCTGACCACTCTCTGAGTGAAGAACCTTTTCCTCATATGTAGCCTAGACCTTCCCTGACTGAGTTCCATTCCGTTTCCTTGAGTCCTGTCACTGGTCACCAGAGTGAAGAGGCTGTACTTGCCCTTCCTCTTCTTCTCATGAGGATATTGAAGACCCCAATGAGGTCTCCCCTCTCTTCTCCAGGCTGAACAGACCAAGTGACCTCAGCCTCCTCACACAGCTTCCCCTCAAAGCTCTTCACCTCCTCTGGGCACTCTCTAACAGCTCAATGTTTTTTCATACTGTGGCACCCAGACCTGCCCCCAGCAGTGGAGGTGAGGCCTCCCCAGTGCAGAGCAGAGCGGGACAATCCCCTCCCTTGCCCGGCCGGTGATGCTGTGCCTGATGCCCCCAGGACACGCTCGGCCCTCCTGGCTGCCAGGGCACTGCTGGCTCATGTTCAGCTTGCCATGGACCAGGACCCACAGGGCCCTTTCTGCAGTGCTGCTCTCCGGCCTCTCGTTCTCCCGTCTATGCACACAACCAGGGCTGCCCAGGTGCAGAACCCGCACTTGCCCTTGTTACAGCAGCGTTGCCGGCAGCAGTCAGGAGCTGTAGCGCACGGAGACAACCACAGAGCACCGGCCCACGGGCGGCCCATGGGCACGGCGAGAGGCGGCGCCGGGAGGTGCGGGGCTGCCGGAAGGGCACGAGCGCTGCCGGGGGCGGGGCCCCGCTCGGCACTTCCGCTTCCGGCGCAGCACCGCCCCGCGACGTGTGTCTGGTCCCGGTGCCAAGATGGCGGCAGCCGCGGGGGCGGCGGCGGCGGCGGGGCTGTGGAGCGAGGTGAACCGCTGCGGCCAGAACGGCGACTTCGCCCGTGCACTCAAGTCCGTCAATAAGAGTGAGTGCGGCGGCAGTGCCGGCCCCCGCCCCGCGGGTCTGTGGTCTCTGCCCGGGCGCGTTGGCCTTGTGGAGGAGCGCTGCCGTGTGGCGGGGAGCGGGTGCTGTCCGTCCGTAGGCTTCGTGCCGGGAGCAGGGCTGCGGGCAAAGGCTCCGGGGGTCTTACTGTGTTGGGGTAGAGGGAAGAGAGGCAGCCGAGGCCCAGGCTTCCCTGCTGTACCACAACCATCGGGTGCTTGTGTTGCATCACGCATCCCTTGCTGGGGGTCAAGCCTTCGGAGTTACTCGTGCGTTTTCCTTCCGTTTCGATCATGGGAGGAAGGAGGATTTTTCCCCGGGAACTGGAGGAGTGGTGGTGTGCATATGGACAAACTGACTTGGGAGCAATAACTTGCTCGGAACGGAGAGTCCGCGTTGAGATGTGTTGTTTTGGTAGTTTGGCATCCAAAACGGGATTGCAGTATAAGGCACGTTGTGGTTAAAAGTTTTGTCTTGGCTGCTTGTGGGCAGTAGGGACTTATCTCCTCTCCTAGCAAAGCTGGCATCCATGAAAAAAAAATCGAATAGCAAAACCCATGCCTCTCTTCTAGTTCTCCCTCACTGTCATCCACTGGCAGAAAGTTTTGGCGTGTAAAGTGATTCCCTGACGAGAGCCACACTGTTCTTGTGTACCAGCTGTTTTCCTTCCTGAGCATCCTTTACGTGGCACTAGGGCCTTGGCACTGTGTTCTCTGCCTGGAAGTGAAATGCCAATGGAAGGTTTGCCCAGGTGTGTACAGCCCCTTTGGTGCAGCTCTCTTCCAGACATGTTAGCACAGTTCAGGATTTATGCTGGATTCCTTTATCCTGATGGGGTTTGTTGCAGAGCCAAAGCAAGCCATGCCAGGGTGCTTTAAGTTGACGTGACCACTCTCTAGGATGCGTTTTTGCAGCTGTAACAATATGAGACTCTTACAAAGCTTGAGTGTGTTTGATAGTGAGTTGGATCATTGTGTTGAAACTGGTTTCTTCTCCAGTACTGCAGATCAACAAAGACGATGTGACTGCACTTCAGTGTAAAGTAGTGTGTCTTATCCAGAATGGGAACTTCAAGGAAGCCCTTGGTGTAATCAATACCCACACTAAAGTGTTAACCAGGTGAGTTGTGTCTTGCTGTGCTCTGCAAAATATGAAACTCCTAAGTCCTTGAGAAGCTGCTGCAGCTTCAGTAGAGGGGACTAATAAAGCAGCAAAATAAAGAGCAGGATATGCTCAGAGACATTGGGGTTGGTCTTCTCAGTGACACACTGATTTTTGGGAGGGGGTGAGATGGGGTCTGGTTGAGTTTGAGGCAGTCTTAACATCTTGCTGTTACTGTTGAAGGGATTGTCCCTAACGTAGTTTTCAGCCGATTTCACGTGCTGGTTCTGCTTGTAGGTGTGCCTGGGTAGCACGGCTGGTACAAGGGAAGGGGACAGATCTCTCAGGGAGAGAAGTGGGAAGGGAGAAGCCTTGTTGGTGGCAGTAAGCTATTGGTTGTGCTTGCCTGTCTCACCATACAGCTCTTTGGGGTCTTTTTCTTTGCCAGCCTGAAGGAACTGCCTCAGCTTCTGGAGTGATGCAAGCGCTTTGTGCATCCTCTCAAAATCAGGACCTTGGAGACAAACTGTGTTTGAGAACAAGTCAAGCTTCTCATTTGTGTCATTAAGATTCTCATTTTTTTCCTCATAAGAATGCTCTTTGTGCAATGACAAGGATGAAAAGTGCTACCCAAGAACTGGCTGGCAGCAAAATTTTTGTATTTCAGTTACTGTTCTTATTAAGAACTTCCCAGAAGGGTGTGTTGAAGTTATCAGTGTGATGAAACATACCCTTGGTTTTGTTCGCATCCAAATAACACATAATTACCCTGTTCACCAGTTCCTTCTTACCTGGGGACAAAAGGGTTTAATTCCAGTTTTTAGCTTATTATTTTATTATTTGGTAAGGAGGAGGAATATTTTTTTTATATTCTACTGGTTTCAGAGTTCTTCCTATAACTTCTTTAGGGTCACTCTACTGTGTGTCTGTTTCTATGTCCTGCAGAGCAAGGAAGGTGGTGGTTCTTACTGTGCCTTGAAGTTTTCCTGTCCTGCACTGAGGCTGCTTTGCTATTATTCTAAATGCCATTAATTTTCAAACTTCCTCAGTACTCAGTTGAATCGAGATAATTTCAAATAGGCAAAGAAAAGCTGATTATAAGTGGCCCCAGGCATGAACTAAAGGAATTGCTGATTAATTTTCCTTTGGCTTAACTGGTAACTCAGGGGGTAGGTGGAACATAGCATTCAAGGCTCTGGTCTTTGGAATGCTTCCGTGCTGGCGTGAGCTTGCTTTGAAGCCAATCTTATGTTGGCAAAAGCAAACCCTTTTGCTGCAGTTCTGCTGAGATGGTATTTCAAAATAGGTTAATGTTACCTTTGTTTTGGTATTGGCCTGTAAGTGGGACTGTGTTTTAGACCTTTTCCTTTCTCTCTCTCTGTGAGTCCATTGTCTTTAAAAGTGTGCTGTGACAATATGTCGTTGCAATGTGATGCCTTCTTTTTAAGAAAATGTCATAGAATGAAGTTTGCTATTGTTTTACCTTTTAAGCATTTGATTAGCATAATCAGTAGGCAGCTTGGAGCAGAGAGGATTTGGAATGCTGTGTATGTGGAAATGCATTAAAAAGAAACCTTTTTTTTTGGATGAAGTTTTGATATGCTTTCTCTGTTGAACACAAAGTTGATAGAAGATACTTTCAGTGCTCAATAGACACATAATTGAGTAATCTGGGATCATGTGTTTGCATTTTTGGTTATGTAGCAGTCTGTGACTAATTAGGGCTGGTTATATGTGGGTGAATGCTGTTGAATGGAAACTCTAGTGCATGCTGTCAGCCTTTGTCTTGTCCTTGCAGTGACGTTATTGCCTTTGAGAAGGCCTACTGTGAATACAGGTTGAACCGTATTGAAAGTGCTCTCAAGACCATTCAGAGTGCCAGTCAGCAGACAGACAAACTGAAGGAGCTTTATGGACAAGTGGTAATTACAAGCTTTTCTTCCTGGTGGGAGTTTCATATGCTGGATGCCTTGTTCCTCCTTTAGTGGGGGGCAAGTATGGGCACAGAATTTCCTTCTCTGACTTGAAGGTAAGGACAGGTACGGTTCCAACTGCTCAAACTTCTGTGGAGCTTCAGTTGCCTGTTTCTGGAGGCAGAGTCATCATCTTATTCCCACTGAACCAAGGCAATACATCTGTGACTTCCACTCCCTTCCTGGGTCTGGCTTGGTATTAGCGATCTGGTTGAGGAAGAAAGAGATCTGATGGGATTTGTTTGTGTTTCAGCCATCTGTTTGCATTAGATACCTGTTCAGGAATGGTTTGTAGGACCTGATATCTCAGGCATTAAAAGTGATGCAGAAAAGAAGTTACGCTTTTTCCTCTCATTTTTTCCTGGTTGATCAGAACAGTTTTGTGAAGAATTGGTATCTTCTCTCAACTGCGTGAAAGACCATTCATTTAATTTCTTTCTTGGAGAGGTGATCTAATTTGGGAGAAGGCTGTTTGAGGACAAAACTGAGTAAACTGCTGCTTTTAAAGAAGCTGTTTTAGGAGTAAGAGCTGTGTAATTTTTGTGCAGGTGTCTGGTGTCATTGCTTGAGTCTTTGCAAGTGCAGTCTGTATAGTTTGCCCTTAAAGGTAGATGCAAATGTTAGTAATGTTCAGCTTAAAACATATGATGCTCTGCTGGCCCCAGTCCATGGGGAGGGAGGAAGGAGGCTGTAGTTACCAGCATGCACAGAATAGAGTTCTGAAGGCTAATCCCTTTCCTTTCTCAGTTGTACAGGCTGGAGCGTTATGATGATTGTCTGGCTGCATACAGGGATCTCATCCGCAACTCCCAGGATGAGTATGAGGAGGAGAGAAAAACCAACCTCTCTGCTGTTGTGGCAGCACAAAGCACATGGGAGAAGGTGGTGCCAGTAAGTGAATATGTGTGTCTATGGGTGTGAGAGTGAGAGCCAAGGAATAACAGGGCAGACTGTATTGGAATTGTAGATATTGAACAGGACAGAAATGTGTTCCTGTCTCTTAAAGATTTCTGAGTGTGTTGAAGATCACCTAGTGGTTTTCCCTGTATGGAGGAATAAATGTTGTTACTGTTCATGAATTACACTTCACCTTTGATCTCTAGAAAGCTTGTATTATTAGATGTCACAGCAGAGCAGGAAGTAGATTTTCCTGAACCTGCATTAGCAGAACACCTGTGGTGACTAGCACTTTCCTCTCTCATTACCCTCTTGCCCAGGGTTAAAGCTAATTGCTCTGATCAGCCAGCCGTGCTTGGGAATATTTTTGTTAAGAACAGTGCAGATTGTAATGTTTTGTTTAGAAATCCTTGTCCTTGGAGGTGTGCACAGCATGCTCAACTTTCTGCTCAGTGCTGTGGATCCACTTTCTAATTCTCCAGATTAGCAGTTCTTACCTTCCCTCTTGCACCAGCCTAAGTAGTCCTCAGGTTCAGGCTGGAGTTCCCTTGCTGCCTTGTCAGTTGCCTCTGACTTTGTGCAGTGTGAGGGAAGAAGATCCTTTGTGCTACAACTTACTTACCAGGTGTGTGCCCTGTTCAAATTGCCTCTTAAATTTATTTTGCAAGGATTAGTCTGAATGTACAAGAAAACTCTAGTTTGTGTCCGTTGCCTGTCAAATCTGTACAGATCAGTTTGTGTTTATGCAGTGTTATATTTGTTTTTCATGCTAGGAGGATTTAGGCCTTCGAGAAGCTACCTACGAGCTGTGTTATAACAGTGCATGTGCATTGATTGGGCAAGGAAACCTGAATGAAGCCATGAAAAAACTACAAAAAGCAGAAGGTAAAGGCCTGGTGAGGTGAGAGGGAAGCTTTGTGTGATAGAAGTAATTTGCTCTCTGTAGACACAAATCAGAGGAAAAGAGGTTTTGAGAATTTAAAAACTGACCAGCAGCAGGATTTGTTGCAAAGCTGGTGTTTTTGTAGAAGTGTTCCTCTGCAACTCTTTTCCAGAGCCATGCAGCATGTACCGTCTCCTGGCTCTCCTATAGCCCCCTGATTTGTGTTCAATAACTTTGTGCAGTCTTTTGAAGCAGGACATAGATGTGAGTGTAATCTCTTCTCATAAGCATGAGATGCCTCATCTATTCTAATTCCTGATTTTGTTAGTATGAGTATGTATCTAAATACATGCTATAAAAGTTCAAAATACTTGATGGTATGAAATTAGTATAAACCAGTAAAGGAGCTTTTTAGCAAAGAAGATTTTTTTTTTTCTGTGAGGTGAAAGGGGGATTCTGTCTGTTTAAAAAGCAGGCTGGGAAGAGAACTAGGAAGGACTAGTTCTGTTTGATCTAATTGCTCTTGCAGATAAATAGGTCAGTTCTGTCCCAGTTTTGATGAAGAATAACAACTGTCCCATACAACTGATATGCATGTATAATTTGAGCCTATGTCCCTTGATAGTAGTCCTTTGGAGAGCAAACAAGTGATCTTCTGGTGAAGTATGAGAAAGTTAAGAACTGACTAGTATGGGTGCTGAAAACTAACAGAATTGCTGCATCGTAAAGGGTAATGTAAGCTGAATATTGCAGGCTTGCAGCACTTATCTCACAAGACAGTTGCAGCTGAGTGATCCCTATGGGAAAGATCAGGAACTATATCTAAGGAAATTTGCTTAGGAGAGAAATTGGGTGTCTGGGAAGGACAGTATCTTCTGTGCCTTTGATATTTCTTCCACATCATTTAGTCTGCTCCCTCATGCTCCATCCCATCCATCATCAGACTTGTAGTCTGCTGTGCCCTTGTAGTGCTGCAGAAGTTTCAGGGATACGTGAAAAAGTTCTATGTTCCCCCATGCTTCTTGCATGTTTTCTTCCACCTAAAGCCTTCTAAATTGTGGTTTTTTTCAATTTGTTTTTCCTTGCAGAGCTGTGCCGCCAGTCGCTGTCAGAAGACTCTGTAAGTTCTTGATGTTCTGGGGAGTGTTTGCTTTGCAGCAGCAGGAGCGAGGGTGCAGTCACAAAGTGCAGAGAGCCAGTGCTGCTCTGCTGGTACCAGCTTGTGAGGCTGGGGCAGCCATCATGGCTGTTGCAGGAGGGCAGCTGACACTGCAGGCTGTTTGCTGCTGTGCTCCTTGCACAGTTGCCTGTTCTGGTGCAGGTAGAAGGGTACAGGTTGTCTGAAACCTCCCTGTGACCTACCCCTGCTAGGGATGAACACCTTGAGCGGGTGGTGACAAACAGGGAGTTTGTAACCAATCATTGCAGAGGGGCAGATTCAATGTACAAGTTAAGGTAATCTTCAGATTCTCACTGGAGTAGGTGAAGCTTTCTTTTCTCCCAGTTTAGCTCAATATACTTGTGTTCGTGCTGTGGCTACCACCTTCACCTGTGGCAGCTGGGGTACCTTGCTGCTAATACTGCCCAGGAATGCTCACAGACATTTGCCAGCAGAATGCTGAAGCCAGGGGCAGAGAGGTGAAATAGCAGCTTTTTGCTTTTTGTTTTGATTTTCCTTCAGGACGTGACAGAGGAAGACATTGAGGCTGAACTGGCTATTATTCATGGTCAGATGGCTTATATCATGCAACTACAGGGGCGTACAGAGGATGCTCTACAGCTCTACAATCAAATAATCAAGTTGAAGTAAGGAGGGGTTTTTTTTCAGCAAATGCTCAGCCTTCCATCTGTGAGAGACCGCTGTTCAGTAACAGTATGCTTTCTGCTTTCCTTATCTGCAGGCCAACAGATGTAGGACTCCTTGCTGTCATTGCAAATAATATCATTACAATTAACAAGGTAAAGAATTTAATTGCAGTTACTCAGCTTGCTTCCCTACTTCTGTGGAGAGAAGGGAGATAATCAGTAAAGACGTTTTCTTAAACAGTAGTTAAATTGCAAACCCAAGGACCTTTTCTTCTTCAAGGAATGTAGTGAAATCTTCTCATGATGTGCAATTTCCCCAGGACCAAAATGTCTTTGATTCAAAGAAAAAGGTGAAGCTGACCAATGCAGAAGGTGTTGAGCATAAACTCTCCAAGAAGCAGCTCCAGGCAATTGAATTCAACAAAGCTTTGCTTGCGATGTACACTAACCAGGTAGGGAAGACTGCTCTGCAGTAAGTAGCTACAGATTAAATCCACGGGAGTTTCACTGGGCAAAAATGGAGATGCAGCTGTTTTATGTCAGAAGATAAGGCCCTCTGGTTCCGGCACATAAGTGAGCAGAAAAATAAAAATCATCCCTGAAAACACAACTGTCTGTTTAGTGACTTGGGTATTGCTGTAGGGAAGGGATATAGGGGTTCTTATATGTGCCTGAAGTGCTACTAAGAGGACTCCTCTTGGTTCTGTGTACTCATTTCAGGGGAGTCATCATTAGTATCTCTTCTTAGATACTGTTGGTTTCTTAGCCCTGTGTAAGGTGCTCACTGAGGTTGAGGAAAGTGTATTCTCTCTTCCCACTCCTCAGGCAGATCAGTGCCGCAAGCTGTCAGCAAGCCTGCAGTCCCAGAGCCCTGAGCACCTGCTCCCTGTGCTTATCCAGGCAGCCCAGCTGTGTCGTGAGAAGCAGCATGCAAAGGCCGTAGGGCTTCTGCAGGTAGGTTAAGAGAAAGTTGGCCAAGATCCATGTAAACTTGTGGTTTGTGCTCTCCTGTGCTGTTTTCCCTTGGTTTGTTTTGTTTGGTTTAAACTTCCAGGGGTATCTGACTCCTTATTTTGGTTTGTTCTAATGCTGCTGGAAAGCCTTCACACCCCATTGAACAATTCTGCTTTTAAAGGGATATAGTTCCCTTACACCTCTGATTTTTATGCTTAGGAAGCTGTAGTAGACTTCTAGGATAAGCAGTAGGCTTTGCTGCTCTGCTTACAAGCAGTTTGCAGCACCCCTTTTTTGGAGGGAATGAGCGGCCTGGGACAGAAATCTGAAGGGGCACACTTGGGGGTCCTCCTCTGCTGTGTGCTGAAGCCTGCCTGTACTGGCAAGCTTCCTTTGGCTCTTGCCAGCTTGCTGTGACTGAGCATGACATATGATTCACCAAAACAGCAGCCTGCTGCCCACACACAAGTTGAATTGTTGTTTCTTCTGACTCTCAGGACTTTGCAGACCAGCACCCTGCCAATGCAGCTGAGATCAAGCTGACGATGGCCCAGCTAAAAATTGCTCAAGGTAACTAGTGTCCTCTTTTGTTGGGAAGTGTCTGCACATGATAATAGTAGAAGGGGTAAGAAAATCAGACTTCAGGGCAATCTTTGCTGCAGTCACTGTTGTGACAGGGATGCAGAGCAGAGATACTTTCAGTCAGGTAATACATATATTTAGCTATGGCAGGATGCTTATAGCTTAATGCTATAGCTGTATAGCTTAATGCTTATAGCTTGATGTCTGGATACACAGGCTCCACAGATTGGTGGCAGAAATGTCCTCAGTCTCTGTGAATGATAGGGCTGAATCTGTTCTGGGGCAGGATAATCTTGGGAGCAGTGTGGACCTCCAAAATGGTACCATTCCTGTGTGCAGTCGGGCAGCACAGACTTGAGCCTGAAGAGAACTCCCTGGTACCCAAAGCTTGCTCCTAAACCCTTGCAGGATGTGGCAAGGGCAGAAAGGTCCATTGGAGGCTCGTCCTTAATTCCTGGAACGGGGGAGATGTTGTAAGAAGGGGAATTGTTCTGTCCCCATTGTTTACCTTTGGCTCAAAGTTCACTGGTGGGATCAGGTGGTGTGATGCCATTCAGAGTGTGTTCTTCCTTGTCTCTCTTCTAGGCAGTGTTACCAAAGCCTGCATGATCCTGAGGAGCATAGAAGAACTGCAGCACAAGCCTGGTATGGTAAGCAAAACTCAGTCTGAACTGTGTGAGGTTTTGCCCGTGTAGGAGAGCTTTGCACTGCCTGCTCCTTCTTGCCTCTTCCGCGTGGTTTCCACTTGACTTGAGTGTCTACAGGGATTCTGAGCCCATCTTCCTTGTCTTGGACAAAGGTGGTATCATAAGTTGCTTCAGGTAGCCTGAACGTAGCCACAGAAGTACTCTGTCAGAGGAATGCTCTCTGCCAATGTTCCCACTCCCTGGTAATCTCTCAGTCCTGCGTGTTGCCTGGATTTACTTGGGTAACATGACTGGAGCAACTGCTGGTTGCTGGTATGTACTGTTGGGACCTTTTAGAAGCAGCTTTAGGACAACAGGCCTTAGGGGGAAAGTACTGTGTGTTCCACCCCTGCAGCATCACCCTGGTCTGTATGCTTATTCACACCTGGTATTCAGAAAACCTTGATGACTTTGTAAATGCTCACATGTTCAGCATAAGCATTTTGAACAGGGGCTGATAGTTGTGGATCAGTTCCAATTTTAAGTGTGAATGATAAAAGTAACTTATAGGGGCAGTTAACAATAACAGCTCCTTTCCCCAGGTCACCTCTACTTGTGACTGGGAGGTCGGCAAATGGATGGTATCCTTATCATCTCTCCAGTGTTGATTTCTTTTTTCATAGCTCTTAGGACAGAGAATGGGGGATGAAAAAGGTTTTCTAATGAAACTGAGTCCTGTGATAAGCAAATAAAGTGCCAAGACAAGAAGGTTCCTTCTGTGAATGCAATCTTAGGCTGGTACCGTAGGACAAAGATGGTGGGGATGTTCCTTTGGGAGCGACTCGGGTAGGAAGATCTGGTCTGGGTATCCTGCCCCTTAACACAGCTGTTTTTTAGGGACAGAGCAGAAAGCTCACACTGACTCTGCTTTTGGGAAATCCTGTCATTTAACTGCTGACACTCTGGCTACAGACAATTTGCATGAAGATCTGCTATATACTGCTCTTGAACGTTTGCAGGTGTCTGCGCTGGTGACAATGTACAGTCACGAAGAGGATATTGACAGTGCAATAGAGGTCTTCACACAGGCTATCCAGTGGTATCAGCAATACCAGGCAAGTCAGACCAGAGGAGCTAATGTGCAAGAATCTGTCCTGGTATTTTCTAGCTAGTCCAATTCAGCTTTTCCTGTTGATGTGTAGCCCCAGCAGTTATCCAGTTGGAGGTTTGGAGACGGGTGAGCTCCTGTTTTGTGAGCATTTATCAATATTGCATTATTTTAGATGTGTTGCAGATAGGGAGCAGCAGCTGCTGTCAGATTAGGAGAGTGGCATCAATGGATATCCAAATGTAGCAATCAGGACTTCTCCCTGATGGCAAAACATGGTGGAGCGTCAAGCTGCCTTGTCCCATGCAGTTCTGCCTCACTTCCCAGACTGCAAAGGTGGTCTACTTTCTGCATGACAGGATGTTCACTCAGTTCTCCTTGGCCAGGCCTGAGGGGCATTAAAGCCAGCTAGAGCTGGGCTCCATGCTGTGATAATAAGGAACTAATCATGGCTGCTGTGTCTTTCAGCCAAAGTCTCCTGTCCATTTGTCACTGATAAGGGAAGCTGCCAACTTCAAACTAAAGCATGGCAGGAAGAAGGAAGCAATCAGCGACTTGGAGGAGCTCTGGAAGTGAGTTGGGTGATTGCTGAGCAGCAGGTCTCCACCCAGAGTCCTCTGCAAGCTGTCTGGCAGGCAGTGTCTGATGATTTTGATTGACTAGTAGCTGTCCTTTAGAGTTGCTTTTGCACAGGGGCTTCAGTGCAAGGCCGTATTTTGGAAGAAGGGGAGATAATTAACTTGATCTATAGTTGATGTTCACTTGAAAACGTGGTAGACTTGTCCCAGAGGTCTCTTGTGTTCAGTGAACATTGCTTTGGGCACTGTAATGCAGTTTTTTCTAGTGCTACATAAACATGGATGTCTAGGTTTTCGTTTCTTTTGTGCACTTAATGGGACCTTTTATTGAGGGGGAGTGTTAACTTGCCTTTGCTACTGAATTTTTCATCTTTGATTGCCTGCTTCATGATACTGTGAAGTTGTCTGCACCTCCCTTTGTCCACACCAGCGATGTTCGGTGTTCTGGAGGAGACCACATACTAATAAGCCTGTCCCCACAGACAGCAGCTGTGCTGCAGCAGCAAGCACTGCGTGGTGTTACCAGTCTTTGGGATGAGTAACATTGGTAACTTGATCCTTTCCTGTTTTGTTTTGTTTTGTTTTTTTCTTTTCTCTACAAAGGCAAAACCCAAAAGATGTGCATACTCTGGCACAGCTCATCTCTGCCTATTCCCTGGTTGACCCTGAAAAAGCTAAAGTGTATCCTTTTAATGGTGGTGAAAGAGGTGTTTGGGCATTGCTTCCTTGGACTGTCAGCTGTGTGGGGACTTCAGACCCACTCGTACCCAAAGAAAGGCAAGAACAGCTATAAATCCAGGTCAGCTTGTCTGGAGCTACATTATTTCTCTAATTGGCTTCATTACTGTGATATCTCAGGACCCTTTTATCTTTGGCCTCCTTCTCTTTGAGAATTAATAAGACAAGGTAGAACCAAAAATAAGAGCACCTTCATCTTTTCTGTCGGAATCTTAAACCTGTGGTAGTAAGGCAGGACTGATAAAATGTGGCTAAGCTCTTGCTCACCCAAAATATGGTTCACATTCTGCTTTTGTCAGCTGAGCTGCTTTCACAGGAAGTTGTTCCCTGTGTCCCCACATTAAAGAGGGAAAAATGAGGCAGATGGCGATTAAGCAGCTCATCCCAGCTTTTGTAAAAAGCTAGCGAGAGAGATGGAAATAGGCCTGTCTGGTGTCTGCATTGCTAACAGACAGAATTTATGCAAGCTGAAGTTGTTTCTTGCTGTCTGGAAGAACATGGGTGTTTATCCTTGCTGGTTTGCATCCCTGAACTCTTCTGTTGCAGTCTTAGCAAACACTTGCCTTCCTCAGACACCATGTCACTGAAAGTAGATGTTGATGCGCTGGAGAACTCCCATGGAGCAACCTATGTTCGGAAGAAAGCTGGGAAGCTCACTGGAGACAACCAGCAGAAGGAGCAAGGGTAAAGCAGGCTGTTACATCATTTATTTCATTTTATTGCTATAGCTCTGGTGCATCCTTTTCTGGGGTGGTTCAAGAACCACACCTGGTGTGATGAAGGCATTGCTGTAGAAGGCAGGCTGGTGGAAGGGGAGCCTGTTGTTTAACTGCAAGGAGCTTTATGTAGCAGCAGACCAAGTTCTTAGAGAGATCGAAATGGTTTAGCTTCTGCCAGAGCTAGTTTTTAGTTTACTTGTCTGCTCTGTCTCTGCTGTGCCACAGTGTCTTGTTTCCCTTTCAGACAAGGCGAAGTGAAGAAAAAGAAGAAAAAAAAGAAGGGTAAGTTGTATTTCCTAGCTGTTGACACGGCACAGCTCCAGAGAGCTCGCCAGATTGTTTCTTCAAATAGCCAGCCTCCAGATCCCTAGGAGCTAGAGCCCTTTGCTAGGACTGAGTCTCTGGGAACCTGGATCTTCATGATAGCTTGTTTGGTCGGGGGTTTTTTCGCAGAAGCGAGATCACCACCCTGATAGGATGATGTAGTTGCTGGTCTCTTTGCACTGCCTGGCTATTGACATCCCATGCATGTCCCTTAGTGATGCCTCTAGTGTGTTGACCCCAATCTCATTTCCTGGCACTGGATGTTCTTCAGGAAAGCTGCCAAAGAACTACGACCCCAAGGTGACTCCTGACCCTGAGCGGTGGCTTCCAATGCGAGAGCGGTCCTACTATCGTGGACGGAAGAAGGGCAAGAAGAAGGATCAGGTTGGCAAGGGAACTCAGGGTTCAACCACAACTGGCTCCTCTGAACTGTAAGTACCCATTTCGTAAGGACTGATGTGGGGATTCACTCCTGGGCAGCTGGGAGGGCTGTGTTGGTGCTGCTCTGCTGCAGCTCTGTCACCACACCAACTGTGGGTAACACAAGTGACATTGTACTTTGCTGCTTGAACCTGCTACCCTCTGCTCTCCCTGAAAACCAGTGTGATAAGATAGCCATACTTGAAGTTGCCAAGGTGCAAATAAAATTCCTATAGTCTTTTAATGTGCTTTTCCTAGCTTTGGCAATGAGATGAATTTTGCATGCTTTCTCTTGAGCAATTTGCTTTCAAGTCTTTTGGCAGCTGCAGAACCATTAGCCATGATCTGAGAAAACACTGTACTTCCTTCTAAGCTGACACTGATTATTGGAGCTGGAATCAAGAATTACCATTAGTATGAAGCCTGACAACAAGATGGTGTCTTACTAGCATCTGAGAGGAAGGATGCTGGGTTTGCACTAAGAGTGGGACCTGAAAGGCTTCTTGTGTGTTGCATGAGCTGTCACATGTCTATTCAAGAAGAAAGTTAGCCTTGTTTTCACTGTCAGGGACTTAGACTGTCTAGTGAACATCAGTTAGAAGGTGATTGCTGCCCTTTGAGACATGTTCCCATCCTCCATCACCTCCTTCTGTATGTTGAAGCTTATTTAAGATCTTGCATGAGTGCCCTCCCATACATAATGCTACGTAATGGGGCAGCTGCTGTTTTTCACTGTCAGCTCCCTGCACTGGTACCACATCTTGCAGGTGGTTGCAAACCCACATGGTGTCTTTTTCTCTTGCCTTCCTGCAGTGATGCCAGTAGAACTGCCAGCAGCCCACCTACCTCCCCTCGGCCCGGCAGCGGGGCAGCTGTATCGGCTACAAGTAACGTCATCCCTCCCAGGCACCAAAAACCCGCCGGTGCTCCAGCCACCAAGAAGAAACAGCAGCAGAAAAAGAAGAAAGGGGCTAAAGGAGGGTGGTAAAAAGCAGAATGTGTAACCTCCCTCCTTCAACAGGTGATGCTGGTTGCAGAATAAAGGTGAAAAGCAAGTGCTGGCGAAAGACTCTTGGCGTCTGGATCTCTGTCCTGTCTGTCAGTGGTCTGGGGGGAGATGGGCTGGTATAGGTGCCACGATGTGTCTGCTCTCCAAGTTCCCTTCCTCACATTTGCCCCCACTGTGACTTGGGTTGTTGCCATCAAAGTCAAATGTAGCTCCTAAGAAATCTGTTTCTGTGTTGCCAGACATTTAAGAGATATGGGATAATCAAGAATTTCTTGAAATGTAGTTTTATGCTCCTCCTGCATATGTCAGTTTAGGCCTTTAGGAGATTTATCTATGCATGATGCAAGCACTGTCTTTTATGTCAGTCAGTCACTGACCACCAAAGAGCGAAGGCACAAAGCATCTTAGAAAACAACATCTGGGCTTTATTATACAGGAAAAGATAATCTGAAGGGGGATAACAAGACTGTTAGGAAAAAGCATGGTGGAATGTATGGCAGTGGATTCAGTGTCCCATTTCTGCAAGCCAGCTGCCTTATTCTAAAGGGCTTGGCAAAACAAAGGTGAGCAGAATGTGTGGTTGTCTCAAGTGCACTTCCTCCTCCTTTGGCCTTGACCCTGCGTTTCTTAAATCTTGGGTGTTGGGCTTATAAAAATAAATTAAGAGTGGTACAGCAGGAGGTCAGCTTAAGCTCGGTGACTCTGGAGAGGGACCCGGAACAAAAGAAATTCCCAAGAAATGATACCTTTGAGACTATAAGTGCCCACCCTACATGTGCCTTGCACGTGCCTCTTGACCCAATGGATATTTTTGGTCAGGATCTTTAACACCTTATTGAGGTGTTTCTCTGTGTCTGTGCAGGAAGGCTGTTAATGGTTCTTGTGAAGTTGCAGCTTTGCTGACGGTTGCCTCCTTATCTTCTGGTGCACCCGCTCGCTGGCAGAGCATGGGAAACTAAAAGAGCCCAAGAGTTAGGATAAACATATTTATCAACAATGAAAACAGCAGTATGCTATCAATATTCTTCCTGTACTAAAGACAAAACACAGCAATGTACCAACTACTAGGAAAATCACTAAGCAAACTAATTTCAGCTATGGAGATGTAAGTTCATGGTTTGCAGCCTGAGGTTTCAGCAAATCCATACTTATCCTGAGTAAGTGAAGCTAAGCAAACAGATTATAAAATCATACACAATTATAACTGTAACTCATTCTGCTGAAAACTTATTCATGCTAAACAACTACTATCTCTCAACACATCTTGACACTTCTGGTTTGATCTGAATGTAGCCAAAAGATTTTTACAGACATGGACTGTCAGTGGGTAGAAATGGCACCTTGGAGAGGGTTGTCAGATGTCAGCCCAAAAGGCAAAGGCTTCTGTCTCTGAAAGAATTTAAAGGAAAGGCCTGAAAACGCAGGGAGCAAGGGACATGTTACCATGGCTTAAGAAAAAAACAACAGAGTCGCTAGGGAGTAAAAATCTAAGCAGAATCCATTTTTTTACTTTGGATGTACAGTGGGAGTATCTGGGAAGAGGGCTGAAAGTGTGTTGTCTGAGAGAGACAAAGGAACAGAGCATAGAGAAAGAAAACAGTTGTATGAATGGCTGGCAGGCACTTGCTGCCGAGTGCTGAACAAAGAGTGTTGTTTTAAATTACTTCCCTGGGCGATGTGCCTCTGCTTAGGCAGCAGCTGGTGACTACAGGTGAGAGAGCACTGCCCTGCAGCAGTCCAGTGTTTGGAGGAGAGATGCTGGAGGAGAACGCAGCTCTGTTCTTCAGGCGTCTTCTCTGGTCAAACCTAGCGTAAGCTCTGGCCTGACGGAAACGCTGACTTGTGACACTGCTGGAGCCCTGTCCCGGGTGCCTGGACAGTGCCCTGACTGCTCTGCCGGAGCTGGGCGCGCAGGCAGAGGCAAGCTGGGAACAAATCCCGCGGGGGTGGGAGCAGGGGAGGGCAGCAGCAGGTGTGCGGAAACCGTGGCCTGCCTCCCTGCAGCAGCGAAAAGCCGCCCGTGGCACGGCTCGCTCTCCGTTTCATTGCCACTCGCGTGTTCCCAGCCTGGCGCTGGGAGCCCGGCTGGCGGCGGGAGCCGCGTTCGGGGCTGCGGGGGGCGCTGTCNGCGGCGGGGCGGGTGGCCGGGCCGGGGCCGCTCTCCCCGCTTTCCTGCCCCGCAGTGCCCGGGGCCGGCTGATGTCCCAGGGATCCCCCATCGCCGCGGCCGTGCGCTTGTGCCGCAGGAGCCCAGCGGGCATCTTCGGCCTCTTCACCGCTAAGTGGCTTTTGCTGTGCCCTCCAGGCCCCTTGTTCAGCCTCCTTCTTTCCCCCAGCCCTGCTAAGCTTTGCTCTTGCCCCGGCTGCCCGGGTAAGTGTGCTGCCCCTTGCTTTGCAGGGTAAAGGACACGGTAAGCAGATCCTGGTGCTGGGCCTGGATGGGGCTGGGAAGACGAGCATTCTCCACTCCCTGGCAACTAACCACGTCAAGCGCAGCGTGGCTCCCACCGAGGGCTTCAATGCCATCTGCATCAACACCGAAGAGTCCCAGATGGAGTTTCTGGAGAGTGAGTGAACCTATTTTAGTATTGAACATAAAATAAAGTCCTGCTTTGTGCCGTAGGGATCAGGCACATATTTTAAAAGCTCAGTATCCCCACATGCCTGCTCAATAATATGAACTTGTGATTATTTTCTCCTTGGGGATTCTGCTTTCCTACCCAGCCTCTTTGAAGGAGAAGACACAATGGTGTTAGAGATCAGTTTTCATTCAGCCCTGACATCCTGGGAATTCTGCTCCCAGAGGGAAGGGTAATAAGCCTGATTGGGTGAAACCAGCAGAGGTTTCCCCAATAAGGCCTGTGTTGTGGTTCATAGCTGTTGTGCTGCTTCTCCTTGGTGCTCATGTCTGGCAAAAGGCAAGAGTTACAGAGGAATAAATAATAAGTGAAAGAAGAGAGGGGGAAGAGAAAACCCTTTCTATTCAAAAGCCTCATAAGTGGTGTTTCCTAGTCTTAAACAGCTTTTGAATGTCCATAGCATTTTGTTAAAATTTTTGTACTGTCCTTAGCTCTGATTTTTGGGTATTGTCAGTGCCTGCAGATGGCATCTCCTGTGATGCCTTTGGGGCATCACAGCTGTTCAAGGTACAGCTAGCTGATGGGAAAGGTGGAGGCCCTGGGGTCAGGTCAGTCCCTGGTACCGAGAGGCTGACATCCCAGCCTCATCAGTGCCTGCTTTCTGTGGAGGCAGGAGCTGCCCGTTGCTTCCTGCTGTTTCTGCACTGTGCTGTACCAGTGCTTGACTGGCTCAGTTGGCAGCTAGCCCATAGATGCCTCTGTACCTTTAGCAGGCCTGAAGGAGTTGTGCTGTTCCCAGGTGAGTTTTTGGGGTGTGAGGATGAGGTCGCTTAGGCAGAGTTTCATTCCCAGTCTTACTACCATAGGAGTCTCTGCAGTGGCTTGGGGAAATCATCTTTAGAGAGATGCTTGTAGTCTGTGCCCCTCCCCTGGTAGATAAGAGGGTATTTCCTACTGGGATGTGCTTTGCCTGTCTGAGCCCAGAGAAACCCACAGTGTCTCTGCTCCTGCCTGGGGACAGTCTGGGCCCAGCACTGCACACACCACAGCAGAACTGTTGTTTCTGAGTCGTCCTTCCCTCTCTGGTCCAGGTTGGTAGTGACTGAGATGTGATGGCTGCGATCTGACCCATGGGAAATGCAATGTCTCAGGCCAGTTTCAGCCAGGTAAATCCGTGCATGGCTCTAATCTGGTTACTTATCCAGTCTGTACCATCGCCTAGTCCAGGGGTTAGCAGCCTATGCTGTGATCACACGGCACGAGGTGATCAGCAAACAGCAGGGGTTTTGTTTTGCTGGCTTAGACAGGTGGAAAACTGTTATTTTTCTTTGTGCCAGCATACAGATAACTGGGTGGTATCTTGTCCTCTGCAAGGGGTAGGAGCTCCTGGCTTCTGCTGAGTTCCTACAGGCTGGGAAAAAATGTTCTCTGTGAGGCTGCTGACCCCTGGGTTATGCTATGCATGAATACACTTAATGAAGAGAGCAGTGCTGAGCCCCTGCAGTATCACAGTACAGAATGGGGCTTCTGTCCCAAAAATTACATGTCAGTCACAGCCCTTTGGCTCCTTTCCACACTGGCAAACTTGCAGTTCTGCCTCCAGGTACACTGGGGCACTTGGAGAGGCAGGCATGCTGTAGTGGGAAATGTCACTTCCCTTTCCGTGCTCTTGAAACTACTGAATACTTTTGACTTAAGTGAAAGCAAAATTGCTTTGACACAGAACAGTCAAAGAGGGCAATAAAAGATGTCTGTCTAGTAAGACAATTTTGAAAAGAGCTCCTGTATAAGGCAGGAGACAGTTATAGGGAACCCCAGATATATTGCTTTGAATATATGCTACTTTTGAGAGACTCACACATGCCTTTTGAGCACCTCAGTACTCTCTGAGTGAGTGTTCCTACAATGTGCCTGGAGAAGACCTAGAGACCTGAAAATACATCTGAAATACTTAATATACTGATAGTTATTCCTTCTGCTATTGAACTCAACAAACTACTGAATTCTTTGTCCCCAGATAGGAACAACAATCTCAAACAACTTGCTGTCTGTGGTTTCACCAGAGAATTGCTTTAAGACCTAGTTTTGAAGGTGGACAGCTTTCCTCTGTATCCAGCAGAGAAGAGCTCATGTAGAAATGTATGCTGTGAAAAGATTACTCCTGAGTGTTGCCTGAAGAGTCTGCTGGGACTTGATTTTTCTCTCTTCCTTAAGCACCTCTGGTTATTGACAAAACTCTGAGTTTTGAGCTAGTTCTTAGTGTCATACAAATACAATGAGAGCGCTCCACACCTCAGAGCTAAATTTCTCTCCTGGAAATTGTAGACCTGCTTTGTCTTACAATGAGATGGGCATGTGGAGATAGGTTATATGGGGACATTTGGTGTTTATGGACACTGAACCATTTTCTACTCTCCTTACTTGCTTGAGAGCAACAACCAACAAGGCAGAAAGCAACTGTAAAGATACTGAACCCAAAATCCTCTCCAAATAAGATCTTAAAATGGAAAGATTCTTCTTTTCCCCCCAGAGCATACAGATATGCCTTCATGGGACTTGACTGGGGAAAATAAAGCTGTTTTCAGTCTCATGTGCAGTAGCTCAAATACTATGAGTCTTTGGTAACCCAAATACCTTGGGTTTTCAGTGCAGGGAAACGCTGTCTGCACCTCTGGGAGCAGTGCTGCTTGAATGACTTGGTGAGTCCTGTGCTGCTGTTTTCTCTTCCAGTCGGGGGCAGTGAATCTCTGCGTTCGTACTGGAAGATGTACTTGCCCAAAGTGCTGTTGTTGGTCTATGTCGTGGACTCGGCTGATCATGCCCGACTGCCTATGGCAAAACAGCTGCTTCATCAGCTAATCCAGAGCAACTCCACCCTGCCTGTGGTGGTTCTGGCCAACAAGCAGGTAAGAGTTCCCTGCTGCTAGCACAGCTAGGTTTGGCAGCAGCTTTGGAAACAGCAACAAAGCCTTTCAAAAGAGGCTTCATGCCTTTAAGGAGGGCACATGGCTGGGAGTCTTTCTGACACGCCTGTTGACCACAAAACAAAATAATCTGAGGTTGTTTTGGATCTGCAAGATGCAGGTCCTGTGCTTGGTGAAGATGCAATCAGAGCTGTGGGTGGAAACTGCTGTACAGTTGCAAGGTTTGGGAGCTTCAAGGGAGACCACAGTTAGATATGAAGTTAGGTTTCTGTTCTGAGTATCTGCCTAGAAGTACCACTTTACCTAGCAGCAGCTAAAAAGTGAAGCACTGTTGTTTCCCTTCAGACTGTCCAGTTGGTTGCTCCAAAGGCTGCTGCTGAAACCTGAGAGAAAGAGCAACTTTCCTCACGAGGCAGTGCTTCCTCCTAAGATCTTTGTGAAAGTCTCAATGATTGGTGCTGTCCCTGGAATAGAATTGGGCCTCTGGTACAATCAGATGACAGAAGAGCTCAAGGGTTTTAATAACAGACTCTCTTTTATCAAGGTTGTGTGCTCAGTTTGCTCTAAGTTGTTACCTCCTAAATTTCTAGTAACCGAGGCCCGTTAGTAGTAGTCATTTATGTAACTCTTGAACTCAAGTGCAGGCTTGGGCTTCATCAGACTCAAATGCATCAGAAATGCTGGTGGCTAAGAAGGTAGGCAGGGCCTGACTGTTGTATATTTGCCCTATTCATACAACCCTTTGCTGAGTACCTGGGGTCTTGGGCCAGCAGTGCTTTTGTTTGCCTTGTACAGGGGGTCTTCCATAGTTATCAGAAACACTGGAATTGGTCTAGAAATAGAAACAGAACTGTACCCCTATTTCTTTGGGAAGAAATTAGGTTAGAGATTGACTCTTTTCCCCAAAGCATTTTAGGACATGGGAAGTTGACCTCATAGAAGGTACATAAGAATGGCACCCCAGAGCCTTTGAGATTCTTTCCCTCCCTGGACAAAAGCAGTGGCTCAAAGTAGGAATGGTGCCACCACCTCTTGCAACTAACAGGGTTGTTTTATTTTTGTGTAACAGGACCTCGAAGGTGCATATTGCATCACTGATATCCACGATGCTCTGGCTCTGTCTGATATTGGGGATGAGAGGAAGATGTTCTTGATTGGTACCCATGTGGCAGAAGACGGCTCTGAGATCTCCTCCAGCATGAAGGATGCCAAGGAGCTGATAGGGACGCTGGTTTTGGAAACACAGTGACAGCTCTTTTCTTACAACATAGTGTTTGCAGCTGAGGGAGAGCAGGTGGTAGCATATGGCCAGTTTACTGTGTGGCAGCTGAAATGTACAGATATGCTTTCCTGGTGGGTGTGGAATTCCTCTGAAAGTGTATCTAGTTGGTAAGAAAATCTAATTTATAGTGGTTTGAAAATATATTTGAGAAGTAGTCTATTTTTAGCATATTTGTAGGAGAAAAATAGTCTGTCTCTCAGGCAGCAGATTTAAGGGGAAATATAGCTTAGATGGGCAAGATAGCTTCATGTCAGGTGGGAATCAAGCACTGACTTCTGTGGAAGAAAGTTGCATCCAGTGAATTTAACATGGCTTGATGTCTCAGGTTAAAGTGAAATATGTTTACTTCACAGATTTTACAGAACCCTTTTAACAGTGGTGTTCTGTTAAAAATGAGACCTCACTTCTTGACAGTGTCAGAAATTTAAAGTGCTGCAACTAGTATTTTTGACAGTGACAATTCTTGTTGCTGTGTTGGACCCAGTTGTTAAGGGAGTGGCACACTAGTAATCTCTGGAAACTGGGTTGGTTACTGTTTCTTTAGTGGGTAAGAACAAGAAAATGAAAGCAGTAATATATTAAGTGTTTCTTTGCCTACAGGCAAAAAACCAAAACGGTGTAATTTGAGGTAGCGACTGGATGCATTTAAGTTAAATTGGCAGCAAAGGTGGGAGACTCGTACATCGGGTTGAGCAGTTTATTTAAGCTTAGTCCGAGATGTCCTCGAGCAAGCAGTCTTCCTTGTGAAAACCCTGTTGTTTCTTGCAGTGGTTTCTGTTAGCACAGCAGGTGGGGAAGGTGACAAGCTGCTGAGGAGTGTCACTCTCCCAGTGTCCTCCTAATCATACTCGAAGGACATGACCCCGGAGCAGTCCCGCAAAGGACCTGTTTTGCACCCGCATCTATTGTACGAGGCTTTTATAGTTTTGTCCTTTGTAACAGACGCATAAAGCAGAAAATTCCACCCTAACCACTGGTCCGGGCTGCTTTCTTCCAGCTGGGGAACAAGACGTTGGGATGCGGGAGGCTCCCGAGGCCTCTCTGGGACAGCCCCCGTGGCAGGGGGCCTTGTCCCCCGCGGGCAGAGGCCGGGGCCGTGCGNCCGGCAGGCCCCGGCAGGCCTCGGGCACCGCGGCGGGGAGTGCGGGATGCCGGCCCCGTTTCATGGCCATCGCTGCCGTCAGGGCACCTGGCTGCACGTGTCGCTGGTTTTCCGGTCATCCCGTGTCCCCCACCCCCCGCCTTAAAACACGGCAGGTTGTTTTGTACTGGCGCCGAGTCCCAGTTTAACACGGTTGCTATTCCCCCGAGGCTCTGAAAACCTCCCCTGGAAGCTACTGAAGGCAGTCATAAGGGGTGGCTACACTGAATCGGGTGGGAGCCTGCAGGCTGGTGATCAGTGGTGCTTGTGCCAGGAGGAGGATGTGGTGCTGGGGGTGCTCTATCCTGCAGCCTTGGGGGCTGCCAGCATCCCCCCGTGAGGAGCAACCACTGGAGAGGAAGGTACCAGGGATAAACAATACCAACATCTGCTGAGCAGCTATCCTAAGGACATGCACAAACTTCATCTGCCATATGATTGTTGCACGCTAAAGAGCAGGCAGCCCAGGTTCCAGGTGTTACCAAGCTTTTAAATTCACCTGTTCTTGTTTTTGCAGTTTCATCTTATACATCTTCTTACACGTGTGTACACCGCCCACGCAGCAGGTAAGAAGCCCTCCCATCCTCAGCCTCCTGGCTGGGTGTTCAGGCCATGCCCCATGTCTCTTGAGAGGGCTCAGTTGGGGATTTACACCAAGCAGTGAGTCGATATATTGGATGACACTGTGATAAACACTTGAGAGGAAATTATGCCCAGTTTTGCCCTTACCTCAGCTTCTGACAAACATCCGACTGTCCTGCCTCTTCAAAACGGAAGCTGTGACTGCTTTACAAGGAGCTGATCTCAAAAGGAGTTGGTCTCCCTTAAGCAATGAGTCTGTGAATGCTCAGGCAGTGGAGGGGAGGTGTTTCTGTGTCTGGCTGTAGCAAGGCCTCGTTTTCCTTGCTGGGAAGCATGAGCAGGTCCAAACAACAAAGGCTCCACCAGGGCTGTCTTGTCAGTGAGGTGGTTTAACTCCTTCAAGTTACAGAGCTGCTGTAGGTGCATCCTGTGTGAGGATGCCTGTCTATCTATCTATCTTTTGCCGTGATAAAGCTAATATTTTTTTTTGTAATTGGCAAAAAACCAAAAAAAAGATTGTCAAGTGAGTTGAGAGACCTGATCTGAGTGTACCTATGACTCTTTCCTTGGCCGGATCGTGATGCAAGCTTTGCTCAGCAGTGCGGGGCACAAGGGCCATGTGCACGTTGTGCTAGATTTGGCTGTGGCTGTGTGCTGGGTCTGTGCCAGCAGCTGAGGAAAAGCAATGAGCCTGCTTGCGGAGATAGTGCCAGCTCTGCAACACAGCTAGGCTGGGGGGGACCTCTGTGTGCTAATCTGTCACCCCCTTGCACCTTTGCAAGGAAAACCCTCTGGGGAGCCGCTTGGGAATAAAGAACTGAAACTGGGTTTTGGCTCCTGAAATGACGTCCGCTTTCCTGACCGTGTCCTGTCTTGAACTGGTGGCAGGGGGCCAAAGTCCTACAGGCAGTTGCCTCTGTGGGATCTCAGCAGGAGCCGTGTTTGCAGCGCTGTGGCCCAAGTTAGGCGTGACAGGCATCTCGCAGGGAGCGTGCAGTGAAGATGCTGTAACAGCAGCCTGCCATTTCAGGGATCTCTGTGGTGCTGAGCTCTCTGACAAGCATTTGCCAGGGCTTGGCATCTTACTAGCAGTGTTAGCCCCATCAGAGAAACCACAGGTGTGTCCCCAAAGCACAGATAGTTTTCTGTTGGCAAGTATCTCTCTCTACTGGTGTCCTTGCTCTTCTCTAGGGCTATGCTAGGCCTCATTGCCAGGTAATACAGAGCAAGGAAGCAGTGCCCCAGGCTTCCACCTTGTCTGCTTTTTCCATGGTGGGGCACTTCCACAGGTGCCTGCACAGTGTGGTTGTTCACCAGCTGGCTGTGGGTAGGCACCTGTAGCCCCAGTGGGTGGGTATGGGCTTGGTCTGTGACATCGAGGAGTTGTGTAATACACTTGTGGCACTGGATCATCTTGTTCGTCTTTCTGTACCGAGGCTCTTAAATTTCAAGCACTTCCCAGTCACTGGGATTTCAGGCCTCAGCAGTGATACCTGATCTTCCTGAAAGGTTTTGGTCTGTTGTATATTCAGTAAAAACATTTCCAGAGCTGCTCCTAGGGCACAGACCGTGTATGTTCCTGTGTCTCTGTAGCATGTAGGACCTCTGTGCTAAATGGACTGAGATAAAATGTGCTCCTAAAGCCACGTGGGAACACAGTGCTGTCTCCATGGTGCCTTTTAGTAAACCACAACGGTGGTGCTAACAGGTGTTTCTTCTGGGCTCCCATAGACTGGGAGAGCATCCCTCTTGTACCTGCAGAGTTTTCATGGTATGTTATTGACCAGAAAAGTTCCTTCCCACTTTCCTAGCCATTTCCCAGAGGGACCTTGCAGTGGAGGCAGAATTGCAAATTTGTGTCTCTGCACTCCAAGAGAAAACACAAAAATTCATGGGCTGGTGAGTTTGCCAGATTAAATGGATGGAAAGTACTTGAAGAGAGAGGTCCTTAAACAGACTCTCTCAAGGGAATGGAGGCAAATGCCCAGGGGTTTGAGAGTGTTTATAGGGCTTTGAGTACAGCAGTAGCTTCTTCATGCTTTGTTGGTTTAACTGTATGTTTGATGGCATGTTTGTCCTTTTCTGCAATTCTGACAGGATAGATGTACTTGCAGAACCCAAGCGACCATATTGTGACAGCAGTCCCAGGTAAGAAGGTGCTCAAACAGTGCTTGCTCGAGGGCTGGGGACTGACGGGGCTCAACCAGAGCAGACCCTTGGCCATTGTCTTGCTACTGCTTTCCCCTCTGTCTCCTGAAAAGCAGACTGAGATGTTCCATGCTTTAAGGGCTCCTCCAATTTGCTCTTTCAAGTTTTCAGTCAAAAAACTGGGCTTGACTCACACCTTGCCTTTGTTGCCCCATCTGATCTGAGCTGCCCGACTGAGATATTGTGGGGTAGGATGGTGTGTGTGGTGCAAGGTGACCGGACTCATGGGAGCCACAGGCTGCTCTGTCCTGGAGGGATACAGTCCAGCTTTAGGAGCAGAGTTGCTGTCTGCATGATGTGATCAAACTACAGCTTGACAAGCCAGGGCAACAGTCTCTTGATAACATCTCTTCTCTGTTACCTGTATGGGTCTTGAAAAAGGCTCCACAAACCCACTGCCCTGCTGTTCCTTGTCCTGACTATCCCGGTACCCTCTCCCACCATGGCCTCTCAGTGAGGGATGAGCAACTCCAAATTTGCCCTGGGCACAGGAGAGTAACCACTAACCTGCTGTAAAACCTCACCCACTTTCCATGGCACACCCTGACTGTAACATTATTACTATTTTTACTGTCATACCTGTGGTATAGTTAGGTGGTAGTGGTGAGGCAAAAGAAATGCAATGATGAAACTCCCCCAGGGGTTTCAGAGATGTAGTGAAATGACCCTTTCTGCACATCCACTGGTAACTAAAACCAGACCTATCACTTTAAAACTCTTTTCTTTTTTAGTTGACAACAACCAGCAGGAGAGTGTTGGGAAATTCAGTGCCGCAGAAGGTGAATGCGCAGGGGGTGGTAGTGGCACTTTGCAGGTGTGGGGAGCCATAGGGGGTGTGTGTGTGTGTGTTCCATCCTAGGCAGAGAAGGATAGCCCCAGCAAACACATTTCACACTTGTGCATGTTACTAAAATTTCACAACCTTGCTGTTCTTGCTAGGCTTGTATGGGGGACCCAACAGATTATATGGACCCCCTCGTGGGGTGCTATGACAGCTCGACCATCTGCAAGAATATTGTCACTGTCCAAGCCCAAGAAAGATTATAGCGAGTACCAATGCAGGTCAGTGACGTGGGAGCACATCCTGGGGCAGGAAGCAGCTCAGAGCATGTTCTCTAGGGGGGCATACTGGCTCCCAGGGAAAGGGGAGTGCCATGTCCTCTCCTGAAAAGGCTGCCCTGCAGGTAGCTCTGTGGCACTGAAACTCACCAGGCTGTTTTGTGCTTGGAACAGGGGCTGTCTGAAGCAGGGAAGAAAGTGCTATGGGAGCACAGTCACCCTGAGTACTTGACTTCCAAAATGGGGAGGAACTGGGCAGTGCTAAATTTTGGTGCCCTTTTATTTCCTCATACCCACTTCCCAGCTGTGAGAAGGACTTCTGCAACACATAGTTGCTGGTCTGATTAGTGCTCTGGGTTCCCATCAGCTGCCATAGGAGCTTGTCTTGATCTCAGTCTCCAAGAACAAGGGAGCATGTTCCTCTGCTGTAACAAAAATACCCATCCAACAGCTCTGCTTTGGTTTGAAGTAGACATCATGTGCATGCATGCATTCCGTGATGGAATGGGTGTGTTGCACCTGTGAGTAGAGAGGAACTGTCCCTAGAGTGTTCCCTGTCCTATTGAGGCTAATGCAGCCCAGACAGGCACCTGGACACAGTTAATGATCCCCTGCATCCTCTTGGAGCCTGACCTACCTCTTTAAGGTAACATTAAGAACAGAGAAGTCTTGCAGTGTTCTGCTGCTGAAAGGAATCCAGGTCTCTTGCCTTGAGTTAAACCTCTGCTGTCACTGCATGGTGAAAAACTAGACCATGTTTTGGAATTGGAATGAAAAATTATGTAAAAAGTATAAATGACAGTGATGCTGGGTGATGCTGCATTACTTGAAGCAAGTCATCTGTCGCTCTTTTGGAGGAGATGAAGCTCTTCTGGAGTCAGGATGGTGGTTGCTAGTCTGTAAGAAACCCTAGCAATGAGGATGGAGATGAAACTGTCTTGCACTGGCTTTCCTCTGCCTAGAAGGATGTCAAGACATGCATGTCTGTAGTTTTCTCCCCTCTGCCACTGTCACCAGTTATGGGCTCTCATCCCTCTGAGAGCTTCTGCCTCTTGCCAAAGGTGTCCATATGACAGCCCTTCCTGCCTTTCTGCTTACCTCTGCTTGCTTCTTTCCTGGTGATGACAGGCATATTCCAACAGTTATGCTTGATTGAAAGCTGGATGAAGAAGACACTAGGGGAGATGCCAAGATGAAAGGAGCTACAAGGGCACAAGGTGCTGTCAAGGCATTGTAACAAAGAGGTTCTAAATTGGCAGAGCTGACCAACATAAATGCTGCCAGCTGTTGTGGGGCAGCTTCTTTAAATGGTCCAGGAAAAGCTTAGACTTTGAATGCACTGAGAGTGCTTAAAAGAGGACTCTTCAGATGCAAACGGCATTTAAAGTGAGGAAATCTGAGGTATAAATGCTTATTCGTTCATGGCTTTTCCATGTGCACCAGGGTCAGCTTTTGTACATGCAGCAGGCATGGATGTTTAACCAGACTTGGGTTACCATCTGCTAGGATCATGTTCTCTATCAGTTGCCTTTTGCTAACTCTTCTGTGCTGTTCCTCAAAATCCTTCTTTCTGTACAGATGCAGACCAGTGATCGGTGGGCGTCCCCCACTAGCGAAGTTTGGCTACCCTTCTGAACGGCTGCTGAGGTTGGCTGAACCTAAAAAATACCTCCCTGCTTACCTGGAACAAAGGTGAGAGGCTAGAAAGCCTATAGGGTGCTTTAGGTAGGGCCTTGGACCTTGTAGCATCAGTGCATCTTCAAAGTAATACATGCAGGAACAGAGGATGGGTAAACAGAGGGCAAAATGCAGAGCAGAGTCTCTGCTGGGATTGGAACTTCTGGATTCTCTCATGGGATGAGTTCTGCACTGAAATGGCCACAAGACAAAGCTGCCTTCTACTACAGCACATGTGAGGCTTAGACATGCCAGCTGCAGCCAGAGTGGGGAACACATGTGAGTGACAGTGGCGTGACTCTGCTTCCAGAGCCCGTGAGTCCCCCGAGTGGCCCGTGTCCCCGGCTGCACGGAACTATAATGCCTCCCAGCGGATCCTGGAGCTTGCCCGGCCAAAACTGCTGCACCCAGACTTCCTGCCGGCCAGAGAGGTGAGGAGGAGGTTGAGTGAGATTTGGAGCATGCAGGGATGCAGCAAACTGTCCTGAGCTTTTAGACCCAATATCCCAGCCCTGGATGTGCCCAGCGTGTGCTCTGGAGGGGAGAAGCTGTCTGGTTCTGCTGGTGTTTATGACACTGAGAGAAACTGTCTTTTCAGAGAAGAATGTGTTCTTTGCAAATCTCTGGCTGGGAGACAAAAAACAGTCAGGTTGGAGGAGCCCAGTATAGCAGGAGAGCCAAGGGAGGCATCGGGGCTGCATCCTCTGATAAAGCAGCTTGGGAAAGTGGAGAGACCTGATGGAAATGGCGTGTTTAGCTCTTAGGGAGTAGTCATTTTGTAGTTGGGCAGCTGTGCTCCTATCTGAGTACACAGAGGGCATGAGATTGCAAACACTATGTGTATTTTAACTATGTTTTACTAGAAGCCTAATTTAGAGACATATTGCTGAGCTTGTTCGTTTTAGGTGGGTTATTGTTTTGGCAGGGGAGAAAGGGCTTGGAGCAATCTCAGATTACACTCATTTCCATGGAAAAGGCTAGGTTTTCTACATGCAGCCTCTGGGGCTGGGAAATGGGAGGCTGGGCTTGGGCAGGACTGGGCAACAGTAACCCTGTGAAAAATAGGGGAAGAAGTCCCTTGCTGGAGAAGTAATCATTTTTTCTGTAGGAATGCAGTTAACTGTACCAGCAAATCTACCCTGAAATCTGAGTGTCTCTCCTTAGCAGGGAAGTTACTTGATTCAGCCAGGAAGATGAAAATAAAAAACATGGAAGAAATTCCTCTGCACTTTTCCCTGGCTACACAGGCTCTCATTACAGGCACTCCCCTCCTGGCTCTGAGTGGGCAACAGCTGGGGACTCCCTATAGCACCAAAATTACCTAATAGTTGAGGTGAAAGAAAAATAATAGCTTCTGAAAAAGTAAGAGTGACCATGTCTGCAGAGAAAGGATGCTGGGTTGCTCATCCTTGTGGAGAGGGAGCATGTCCCTGTGGGCTGCTGTACAAGCTCTGTGTCTGCATATCCCTCCCCTGTTCTGGACCCATGCAGGTGCCAACAGCAGTTTCCAAGTTTGCAACCACAGCCAGCGCATCGGTGCGGATCCAGGAACTGGCAGAGCCCTTGATCAGGGAGATGACCTGCTGCTCTACACATACCCATCCTGGTCCTGCCATCTCTACGGTAAGGCAGCATCACCCAGGACCCTACATGGATGGGACTCTTGGCAGAGGAGAGGGCACGGGAGCTCAGTCACTCGGGCTCTCTTCATCCAGCCCTAGATGTGCTGCTCTCCATGAGGCTGGTGTAGCTGCTTCCTGAGCTGGAAAGCAGGACTTGTGCTCCATTCAGAGCATGAACTGACTCCCAGCATATATCCCCAGAGAATGGCAGAGCTGTGCCTAGCCTGCACTTGTGGGGTGGCCAAGTGCCTAATCTCCAGTGCTGGACATGGGTTGGGCAAAGGGCTGTGAGTAATAGGAGGCTGGAGGGCAGGTTGTGGGACTGGCCAGGCAGTGATTTCTCCTTCTGCGGTTTGTCTGGTGCCAAACACAGCTGAGGACAGGATCGTGTCCCATCTGCGTGTGGTCAGTGGCTGTGAACCCAGGTACACTGAGTTAGTTGCAGGCTGAGCACCCCTGAATACCAGGAGCATCTTTAAGGACCTTCCTCCCCATTCTTCCACAGGTTTCCAGGTCTCAGAAGGTAATTGCGAGCCCTCGGACCATTGAACTGTCGAGGCCAAAACAACTGCACGCAGACTACGCACACCCGCGGGATCCTGAGTGGCCCGTGACAGAGGCCGCCAAGCGCGCAGTGGCTACACCAAGGGTTGTGGAGCTGGCCCAGCCTACCGCAAGGTAGGTACTGCTTCCCTGCCACGGGGAAATGATCAGCTGCCAGCCCATTTTGTGTGGCTCGTGGCACCTTGTTCATTTGTGTTTGGCCAAAGAGATTAGGCCAAGATTAGGAAGTGCTCTGCCAGCATGCATGGATTTTATATGTCTGGATGTGTTAATGCTACATGGATTGCAGTTTAAAAAGCCCTTTTGAGGTAGAAGGAGGGTCAAAAGAGAAGAAACAGGAACTTTCTAATTCCAGCAGGAATTACTGGTTGGGACTTCTTATTAATTGCAGTTATAAAAAGCAACCAACTGACAAAGGGCAGAGTGTAATACATTCATGTTGCCCAGCATGTTGCAGCTGACTTCAGGCCAGTCTGCAGGAAGTGCTGTGGAGGATTCACAGAGGGTGAGGGAATGCCTGGCTGTAGTGGCTGTGAGAGATGTCCCTCTCCTGACAACAGCACTGGAGGTGTGACACTTTTTGTCCTCCCTTGACAGGGAAGAGCGGGCTTAGGTGGAGGTGTGGGAGCTGGCAGACAGCTTATAGCTGGCCTTGCTCCAGTCAGGATTGACCATCCCTACCCTCTCTCCTCCAGACCTCGTGTGGGCTTGACTGCATACAACCCAGATGCATTCAAAGTGAAGGAGGCTGCTTTGAAGGCAGCTTGTTCTCAGCGGCTCCAAGAACTAGCTCAACCAATTCTGCGCTAAGCTCCCTCAGAAATGCTCCTGCCAGCTGCCCACATCACCCCTTGGAACATCACGCTCTCTGGGCTGTGCTGTGGCCGGAAAATCTACTTGAACACAGCGCAGAGGCAGCACTCAGCAGTAACACTTTCTGGGAATTCAAATAAAGTCATCATTCCTTAAGATTAGTCTTCAGGGAAAATTAACAGAATTTGACCTAATGTGGGAAGACTCTCTCCCTAGGATGGGTTATGTCTGGAGTTCCTCTCTTGATTGTTTTGCTGTAATAGTTTAAGAGGTAATGAAACAACTGCTGGGGGAAGGCAGCACAGGAACTGTCCTTTCTTGCAGGGAAGTGTGGCAAACCAAACCCAAGAGCATGCAAGTAAGCTGATGCAATACAGCTCCTGAATTTGGGTTCAAAACCTTTTGCTAAAGTTTAAACATCTCCTTACTGACACTCAACGGGCTTGTGACAGAAATACAAAAGGCTACAATGTGTGTTGAGTTGGCTTGGATTTGGGGCCCATTTTCTCAAACGCCTGGAGAACAGGCAGATCCAGTTATATAGCTGGGTTAAATCTGTGTGGTTCAGATACTCAGTTGTGTGGCCCTGGGCAAAATAAGAGAGTTCTGCATTGGGATTTTTGGAGCCTAACTCAAAAAAGCAGAGTTCCCCTCACAGTAAGAGAGAAGGCACGTTGCAAAGGCTAAGCAGAAAACAGGTATTGATGCCAGAGTCTGCAGAACAAATTCTGAGCTCCAGTCGGGTCTGCGGGTGAGTCACTTTGGCCCCTGGATTGCAGGGGAACAACACAGCCTGTGTGGGGCATGGCATAAGGGAGAATGCTTTTATCTGTTTCCTACAAGGTCAGTGTGTTTTGCACTGGCTGCCCAACCACTGGCGACAGGCTGGAGATACTGAGGCAAGAGAGATGCTTGCCAGTAAGGGACAAAAGCCACAAATGAAAGCATATGGCAGTTTCAGAGCCAATATATTTTAATCTTCCCTGTGTTAAGCTGATTGTCCTTCCAGAGGAGTAGAGGGCAGGTGACCACAAACCAGAAGGGGATTAATCAGAAGATCCATTAATTGATTCAATAATCCACTAAGCAGAGGACTTTTGAAGCCTTTTGAACACGGTAAGGTCACTGGGCAATGGTGCTGGTTATTTTTAGACCAGGCATTGTCCTAATGCCAGGATGGATGAGAGTTTGGACTTTGTGCAAGAGCCCCAGTGCAACTGCATTCCTCAGACTTGAGAATGGCCAGGAGGAGACTGGGGTCTCCCCCTAAAGCCCCTACCGTGTGGGGGAACCCCAGCACCACCAGCCTCTGCCACCCTGGGGATTAGGGTGTGTGGGGGGCTGTGTGGGCTGCCAGGCATGGACCCACGGGTGCCCTAGGAGACGAGGCTGCCCATGGCTGTCCCTGTGGCAAGAGGGAAAACCCACAGTGCCCACTGAGGCTGCCTGGGAGAAATGCTGCCCTTCCAGAGGAAGGAGTCTGCCTTCCGTCATGGGGGTAGGGAGCACAGGCAGGGACAACACAGCTCCTCTCATCAGAAAACACTGGTTTTTTATTATTGCACTGGGAAAATACCCAAAAACAACCCAGGAGTTCTTTCTCTTGGGTGATCTTTAACAGAAAGGTAAAAAAAGGCATTCAAGGCGTGCTTGGCTTGGTCTGATTATGGTGTAGGCACCTGGTTTGCCAGTATCCAGAGCTGATTCAGGCATGCTGAGCCAAACCAGGTCACCTGAACAACACACCTGGTTTTCCAGATGTCCTACTCTCTGGATGATCTGTACCTTAAAGCTAGCACACATACTTTGCCTCTGGGGATTGTAAGGAAAAGGAATCTTTATTTCTTCCTCCTATATTTGAACATATATCATGGCAAATTTTCTGCAAGCCTGGGACAAGGGCATGAAATTGCCTTTTTCTGTGCAGCTGCTGTTAGTGGGTTGGAATCACTAGACAGGTTATCAGCCATCAAAATCGTATACACACACATATATATATATAAAAAATGGGTTTTTTTCTGGTTATGTACATGTTAAATAAAACGTACGTTAAATAGCAGAGTATTTGTATCGCAAAACCTATTGCAACAGAAGAACCCCAAGGAAACCCACTCTGAAGAGCTTCACCATCATTTATAAGAGGCAAGGGGATTGGAGCAGCATCCTCTAGTCCCTGACAGACCCACTTTCTGAGGGCAGCCCTTCAGACTTCCTCCACTCTGCCAGGCGCTGCTTGAACCATTTCTGGGGAGAAAGAACAGAACAGAGATTGAGTGCACTGGGCTGAGCGAAGCCTCCGAATAACTTTGCTAAAGGTGCAGATGAGGTCAGCACATGGGACCCGGTGAGGGGAACTCATGGTGCTGCTGCCTTGTGGCAAGGTGCTGTTCCCAGGCAGCACAGGCAGCAGGACAGTCGCTCCTGACCGAACAGTCCTGTAACCTACGTCTGCACCTCTTTCCAACTCGTTTCTCTTGCTCACTTCAGACCTTGACAAGCATGGGTAAGTCCTTTTCTTATTGCTGTGAGTCCAGGTTTTTCTTGCAAACAGAGTAAGAGATTGGCTAAGGAGCTGGATGGTGTCTGTTTAAATGACTGGAGCAGTGAAACAATCACTTGCAGGTCCAAAATTGACAGGAATCAAAAGCTCACCTGTTTCAGAAAGCATGAGAGGTACAGCACAGTGGCTCTCAACCAATTTAAGAACAAATATATTTTTAAAATTGTTTAAAAATTGTCTTGGTCTTCAGGCAATGTGCATGTCTATGTTAGGAGTAACTTAGCACTATGTCTGTAGTAACTCAGCATCTGCAAGCCCATTCCAAGAGCTGCTGATGCCACTTCAACACAGACAAAATTAAAAATATTACATAAAATGTATCTGGTTAAAGCTACACTACCTAAGAAGAAAAGTAAGAAAAGAGATATAACTCATGTGCCGGAAGCACAGCTCAGCCTTTTGTTTGGCAATGTGCCTGTGATTCCTTTTGTTGCAGCTCATTTTGTTGCTATATTTGTTCATGGCTATTTTTGAAGCTATTATGGTCTGTAATGATACAACCACGGTGCTCTCTACAAGTGTCTCTCACACTCACACTGCCTTTGACCACATCCAGTCAGATGACTGACAGCCTAGCCTCCTCCCAAAAATTTCACTTTCTGTCCTAAACCATCATATCCACTTTGCATCTCATTGTTACTGAATTTTTTATTAAAATGCCTGCTATTTCTAGACAACAAAGCTCTCCAGATGTCGGGGCAATGACTCCCTGTGTTCTATGCAATGCAGGCACTTTGCAGCTCACCACCCCAGTCTTGATCCTGTCCCTAACATGACCTTCACCTCCAGCTCTCCAGGAGCACTCCAGACTCGTGGAAAAAGATGGCTATCAGGGAAGATTTTAAGATGTCTACAGAGGTGCCCTGGGTGTATATGGCCTGTGCTTACAACTTGCTGTAGGAAAAAAAAAGGAACAGTGCCATTTCTATGGAGAAAAGGGTATTTTAGGGGTAGTGCCTCCTTGCTGCCTCAAACAAGCAGTGACTGATACCTGCCTGTCACTAAAGCACAGTCCACTCCAGCCAAGGACTATCAGTGCAATGGATGCTGTCCCAGCATCTTTCCCTGGGATAGGCTAAATGCTGACATTGCCTGCTCGGCTTTTATATCCCTTTGGCTTTGCTGAGGGAGAGCCAGGCTTGGCAGCTCTCTGCAAACCGCTGCTAACTTCCCAGTGGGTTGGATTTCTTTTCTATACCCACAAACGGTGCTATGGGTCTAGTAAACACCTGCATCACAGTGAGCTGCACTGCCACCTGAAGGAACTGGGAAGAAGCCGTTTGCTTCTGAAGCCCATGGTAGCCTGCAGGTAGCCAGGTGGAGCACAGGGCTCGGTGGAATTCCCAGACAGGGGCACCCTGTCCCTGTAGAGGGGTATTTGGAGGCTTCTATGTATCCTGGACTGGCTGACAGACTTGCCTGACATCTGGGCTTCGGGACGCTGAGGCAGAGGGTGCAGAGCCTGAGCATGTCCCACAGCACATCCTGCAGGAGTTGCATCTGTCCTGTTTGTTTTAAAATGACAGTAGTTTCTTCAGATCTTAAAGCCAGCAGTAGTTTGTGCATCCAGGACTATCAGAAATGGTTTGGAAGAGCAGTATGCATGGGTTGTATATTCAGGAGCAGAAACACACGTAGTGCAGGAAGGATGTGGGGTACAGGGAGGAGCTGTGTTGCATTAGAGTTCTGTGGGTGCAGTGTGGGGTTAGGTGTGTGCTGGGGGTCGCAGAGGCACAGAGGAGACTTGCGGGTGCAGTGAGGAGTGTGCAGGGTGCACAGTGGTGCAGGGAGTGCAAGCAGGGAGCACATGGGGCACAGAGGAGTGCAGGTGGTGTGGGGGCAGCATGAGAGGAGCAGGGGCTGCTGTAGGAAGCCTGTGCTGGGGACAGACGGGTGCAGGTGTATGATAGAGAGACCAGGACAGGGGAGGCATGAGATGTGGGGCACAGAGGCATGCAGGGGCAGTGGGGCTGGTGCCAGGGGAGGGATGAGGGACATACACTCACCAGAGTCTGCTCCTCAGAGAGCCCGGTCTCAGCTGCGATGAGGCACAGCGTGGTGGGGTCAGGATGCTTGTTCACCTTGCAGAAGTGGTACTCCAGGATCTCCAGCTGCTCCTCAGTGGGAATCACTGGCTTTTCCATGGCCATCTCCTCCTGGGGCAGGACTATGGGGCCAGGCACTGCAGAGAGGGGCTGGTGTCATTGCTCAAGCTGGGAGTGGCCACCAGTGGGGCCACACTTGCTGAGCCCCAGATTTGCAATCCGTGTCCCCACCAGCCTCCCTCCCCCCGCCCCCGCCGTGGCCTCTGGCTGCGGCAGGGCTCAACTCCCTTCCCAAAGACATGCCAGGGAGCTCAGCTGGGAGCGCCAGCCCCCCAGCAACTCCTGTCTCAGTTTCCTCAGTGCAGCAACCACACGCCAGCAGTGCCCAGCACTGAGCTGCCTCACCATCCTCAGCTGGCAGGAAGCTGCAGGCTGCTCAGCGCTCCCCTGTTGCTGTATTTATAGTCAGTGTGACTCCCATGGGAACGATTCCTGTTTACAGCCGTATTTAGGCCTGGGCGTCACTTAGGAGTGATGTCACAGAAATGGGCATGTTCAGGGGGTTAATTTAAAGATACTAGTTTAAAAAATTATTTGTCCTCTGGGTGAAGGGACAGTATCTGGCATCTAGCCTAGTGGGTTGTTGTTTTTTTTTGTCCCTACTTCCCAGGGATCAGGCAAGTTTGTGCAAAGGAATCACAACACAGAGGATACAAGATCTTTTGGGAGCATGATCTTTGACCCAGCAACCACCCTATTTCCCCTCCTGATCAGTGTCCTGGTCCTTCTCTTAGCAGTGTGGCCGCACATCACACAATGCTGGCCATGAGAAGGTGAGCTGCATTGTTTTAAGTAATACTTAATGTTACCACCCATGGGCAGAAACAGTTAGTCCTGTTGTTCCTGAGCATCACTGGCTGGTCGGGTTTTGGCATATAAGTGAAGGGTCAGTCCTCGACGACTGTACCCAGTGTATGTCAGGTGCTCGAGCACTTGCTTCCTCTGCCTGTGGTCAGTGCTAGGTGCTCCCAGCAACGGCAGCAGCAAGAAGCCCATGTTACCCTCCAGAGTAACATTTGTCCCACTTGTGCTTTGCACAATCTCTGGAAGACTTGGCTCAAAAGCACAAACAAAACAGGTGCATCTTGGGTATGTCCCACACCTCTCTTTTGCTGGGCTCCAGGTTTGCTTCCATGTGGCAGAGGGTCGAGCTTGCCAATTCAGTCAACTAAAACACGAGGCACTGCCCCCACACAGGATGCACAAGTCCCTTGATGCTGAATCACTGTGGTGTTTCCGAAACCAGGCTGTGGGGTATTGGCAGGGGAGGAGCTGGTTGCAAAAATGTGGCCTTTCTTGATCTGCTCTCCTGCTGTCCCAGTTGCCTGGCCCGTCTCTGTCAGGTTGGGTGGTTGGTGTTCCTGGCTCTCCAGTGCTGCCAGGAGCCCTTTGCCCACCCTGCAGCTCCTGTGGGCCATCTGCTGCAGACCTGCCCTGCCTCCACATTGCAGTCCAGTTTCTCCTTCCCTTTGGCCCTGGGGTATAATCCCAGAACATTCATCATGCTGCACTCCTACTGCATAGGTTTAAACCCAACTGCTTTCTTGGTTGACTGATAACTCACCTTAAGGTACCCTGAGGTTTTGAATGCCCCAGGGCTTTCACTTGCTGACAGAATTGCTAGGATGGAGCTAAGCTTCAAAATTGTCTTGCAGCTTGTGAAGAGCCAGGCTCAGCGAGAGGCTGGAGAGATTCTCTTCTTTGAACTTTACTCATAAAGCAGATCCCCCTGAGTCTCCTCTGCAGAAAGTGCTTTGACTAATAAAAGAGTCCTATGGTATTTGAGTAGGGGCTTATAAATAGACCAGGGCTGGTTGTGAAACAGCCCACTCTGCTTGAGTCACTTGGTAAATACTGATTGTAACACAGTGGTTGTGTAACTCTGGAGCACCTCTGAGCGCGATGAAGTGCTGGTAGACAGTATCACCCACCAGCCCGGGATGGACTGGGGAAAGACCATCTTTAACCCCAGGTACTGCAAGCCAAGCTGGCCTTGTCTGCAGAGCATTGCAGCTGCCTGGTTTTCCCGGGGTCAGATCAGTTCAGAAGCATCCATATAGGAAGGGGGCAGACATAATTCAGTTCCTCATGTATGTGAGGTAGTAGAAGTCTGCTGAATGCTGCTCACCTATCTAAGGTGTTCGGAAACCTCTGGAAAAGATGCAGGGGTACAAGGAGGACCCCTGGACTTGAGGTGCTGCTCTCCAGCACTGTGGCTGCCAGGCTCTCCGTGAGGTCACAATGCAAATGAGGCCAAGCTCAGGCCGCAAGTCCTGCCTCTCCTCCTCTATCAGTACATCACTGAGCCACCTGCCCTTCTCATAGAAAGCCCAGCCAAAAGAGGGCTCCTCATCACCTCCAGATCATGCACCTAGCCCAGGCCACCAGCAGCAACACGCCTTGGCAGTTCATAAATCATTGTTTGCAGCCTGCTGCATTAATGTACCTTGATGTGTGTGCATGGATTTGCATAGGGAACACAGGCTTCAACTTTCATGTTTCACCTGCACAGCTATTTCTGCTTCTGATTATCTCCAGGTTCCTGAGGCATTTCCCCACAGGACACAGTATCTTCCACCTGCTGGCAGCTCAGGGTACCCCAGCATGCGGCATGAGATGCCCGATGGCTTTTCTTCGTGTCCCCTCTAGCCCTGCTCTGGAAGGAGACCAGTTTTTACCTCTCAAGGTTGTGAGATGGGTTTCAGGAAAAGGCAAAAATCCTGGGGTGCCTGGAGGACTTTGCAGGTCTCCCCAAATCACTCCACTGGGTCCTAGAGGCTTTTAGGAGCCGTGTGGCCCCTGTGCAGCATATGGCCTCTAGCACTTGGCACCTCCTGGGTGCTGAAAATTGGGGGTATATGACATGACCTGAGGGCACCAGGAGTGCCTAAATGCCCTGACTGGTCCTATGGAGACCACTACTCACCTGCCCACTACTTAAATGGAGCCTGCAGCCTGGCCTTCAGGCTGTCCAGGATCTCTCCCCTGTACAGGAAAGGTGATTGTCTCACATTTCTTTAAGCCTGGTAGAAATATGGAGACTCACAGCTGTTTGGCTTAGCTGCTGAAAAGCACCACTTCTCACTGCTTTTTTCCTCTTAAATTTTTGAAAGCATTGAAAAAAAAATTGCTTTTTCAGTGCAAGGAATGTTAGCCTTTCAGAAAGGCTGTGGGGCTGCAGTTGTCATTCAGCTGGGTTTACTCACCCAGGCAGAAATGACAATGCCAGATGCACTGTCACAGTGAAACCACCACACCTGCTCTGTCCTAAGTGTCAAGCTAAAGACCCCTGGGGAATTCACGCTTGGCTCTGACTGTCTTGGTTTCAGGTGGAGCAATGTGAGAGCAGAAGCTTGCAAGTGGCTCAGCAGTTGCCTGGGCCGTGGGCAGCTGCAGCCAGCATTGCTGTGTACATCACAGCACCTGGTGCTCTTAGTGTGGCAGATAGGGCATTAAAATGCACCGCAGGGCCATTTTGGAGCGAGCAGACAAAAGGTAATGGCTGATGGACACAAGTTGCAGCAAGAGAAAATCTTATTATAAATATATAGTACTCTGCCCATGTCCTGTGGTTGCACCCAGCTCCCCAGAGACACCCTGGGGTTACTAGCAGGACTCCTAGCTCTGGCCTGAAACAGGAAAGGACATCTCTCTGTCTCCTAGCATGCTTGCCCAGCACTGCTAGTGCAGTCAGCATTTACTATCCTGGCAGAAATCTGCCACTTTTCCAGAAAAGACATGATCTCTGTTTGCTCAGCACTGCTTTTTTGAACAGTAGTCACAATAGCTGGCTGCCTGTGCAGCTTTCTAACGATTTACTGCACCCAGAGCCCCTAGAAATCTCTGAGCAGTAGCTCCTGCCAAGCTGATGGGGCCCCATAGCCTCTGCTGGGCTTCTTGACCCCTTTCCAGTGCTCCCACTGTCAGGGCTGGGATGTGACTGGAGGCATCTGCCTCTAGTTTTAGCTTGCAGCTATTTCCTGCCACTGCAGGGATCAAAATAGCAGTTCTCAATGCAAACGAGCCCTCTTACCCTCCCTTGCTCTGCTGCAGAGCCATGTCCTGTCCTGAGCTTTGCTCGGCCGCCTGCTGTGCGGTGGCTGTGGATAACATCAGCCAGCATGGTGCACAGGATAAGGTGGGACAGAGGCTTTAAAAATAAACCGGGCCCTGCCATAAATAAGGAAAAAACACCTGTCACGCATCCTGTAAACTACCCGTCCAGTCTTTCAGAAGATAATATCGGACGGGAACAAAGCAAAGAGGAGCGCAGCAGCTGCTGCAGCAGAGGCAGGACCCCGTGGTGGCCCCTGCCTAGGGTCTCTCCTGCCTGCGTGCCCTTCTGCCGGCCCCGGGCATGAGCCTTCCTGCCCTGCTGGGAGCAGCTCCGACGTCCTCAGCATCAGCACTCACAGGGCAGCTCCTCCCTCCATCCCCCCATGCCCAACTGCAAACCCACCCCAGCACCCCCAGCTCAAAGCCTGTGCTTACCTGGAGCTGGCAGGGCCCAGAAGTGTGTAAAACAAGAACCCCGCAGGTCCCTGGGTGACTGCTTAAGTATCTGCGTGTGTGTGTGTGACAGGCGGGGACCTGAAAAACCTGCCGCAAATCACAGGAGCTGCCGGGATCCACAGCCACTCTCGGGGCTGGTAATTCAGGTTTGGCACCCGCTCCCCTTGGCAGGGCTCCGCGCGTGGCTGTGCGCGGCGGGCTCCCGGT
>VZRS01011728.1:462182-582039 GCA_013398055.1 Ifrita kowaldi | reverse complement strand
CCGCCGACCCCCGGACCCCCGCGGCCGCTCCCCCGCACCCGCCGAGCCCGCCCCGCACCCCCAAACACACCAGCGAGGGTCCCTCCGCCCCCAGGGGCCCTCCACAGCCCCCACCCCTAGGGTCCCCCCGGGGAAGGGACCCCCCAGCGACGGGGGAGGGCGAGAGCCGGCACCGGCCTTTGGCGGCTGGAGGTGGGCAGGAAACATTTCCTGAACCAAGGCAGCGTGTCTTAGAGGAGCTTAAGAAAATAATAATAATAATAAAAAAAAAAAATAAAAAACACCCGCGGTCTGAAGAAAATTCAAGGAAATGCTTTGATTTTTTTTAAAGTTACATGGCAATAATTGCGTGCTCCGCAGAGAAGGGAGGGCGAGAGCAGCCACTGGGGCCATTTGTTACTTGGTTTTTCTTTTTTCAAGTACCCGAGGCTCTGGAATTTTTTTGCTCCTCCTTCTCAACCACAGTCTCAAATTGTGCAGATATTGATGCCTGCTTATGTCTGAACTATGACTAACCTTGTAAACCCACTCCCATGTGTGCCCCGTGCGAGGGGGGCTTTTAGTATTTTGATGTTTTAAGTGTTTAATGCCAAGCCCTTTTTTTTTTTGGTCAGGCCTGGTTGGAAATGCACCCAACATCTATCTCCCCGCTGTGCTGGCAGGGAAATGTCAGGAACAACCAGGGCCTCGAAAAACCCGACCAAAATTCGAGCAGGGAAGTTGTGCCAGACGTAGACCACCAGCATCTGTTTATCATTGCTGGAGCTGCAAGGGGAAAAAAACATCCTCTGGATTCTGAGCTGCCGGAGCGAAGGGAATGGTTGGTGAGGTGAAACTGGGGAGGGGGGATTAAGAGAGTATTAATGAGCGGCTGGAACAAATTAGCGAGGGAGTAGCAGAGACAACAGGAAGGAGTGAGAGAGGCTGGAGAATCCGAGGTGCTTGTGGCAGTTCCCTGCCCGGCGTGGGCTGTGTGGGATGTGTGTGCTCTTGGAACCCACCGCAATAATTCATCGGTTTAAAGCACACGGCAACAAAAGACATTTTGTGCCAAAGTTGGTTGTCTTGGGGTTTCACCCCGTTATATGTGTTTTTTGTTTTTATTAACAGCGTGAGACTGTGGTTGGAGTGGATCTAGGGAAGGAAGTAAATTAGGCTGACATCATTCACCCTGGTTGGGACCGAGGCTCCTGCTCCCGAGCTACACCCAGGAAACCAGAGGAAGCGGGCTATGGTATGAGGAGAAAGTGGGAAAGGAGAAAAAGAGGGAGGAAGGAGTGAGTGGAAGGGAAGGAGAAGTCGACAGAGGAAATGAAGGATGCGAAAAGGAGGAAGCAAAGTAAAAGCACAATTCAAGGTGAATTTGGGTGCTAAAGAGGGGACAGACCAGGGAGAGAACCTGAGGAGTTCCTGAGGAGCGAACAGAAGGGAGGAGTTTTGCCCGCGCTCGGGCAGGGTAATTCTCGCTCGTGTCGTGCCCCGGCGCTGAGGCGGGACAGGACGTGGCTGGTGGCACCCGGAGCCAACACGGGCAGCGGGACATGGCACAAGGACAGACAGACGGAGAGGGAATCACGACGGAGAACAAAGAAGGACTCGGGCTACGGGTACGATGTAAAAAACAGGAGGTTGCTGAGGGAAGGAAAAGAGTGAGCGTGGACATCCTGGGTCAAGCTACAGCGGCAGCTGGCACATGGGTACAGATCGCCCAGAGCACGGCTTTGGTCTGAGTGTTTGCCTGCCCTTGGGGAAGGGCCCTTATCACCCGTCAGACACCAAGAGTAACTCCTCTCCAAGGCTTCTCTCTGCCGCCCATCAGCCGTGGTATCAGCAGGGCTTTCACATGAGTCTGATAACAGTGGCGAAATCCTTCCCGGGCAAGACAATCCTCCGAACCTCTCGTTTTGTTTGCCTCAATAGTTCTGTTTGATCAGTTTGTGGTTTGAAGGGTGGGGAGATATTCCGAGAAAACGGCCGTGTCAGCGTTGTGTCAGCCCTGTAAGGGGAGAAGTTTTCTTCTTGAAAAGGACAATGTTGAGGTGTTTCCCAAAAATGTGATGGTGAGACAGCGGTAATGTCCTTTGGATATGCATCCCGGGACGGGACTTTCGCAGCTGAAAATGCTTTGTTCCCGGTTTTCATGTGATTTATTTGCATCCCTGTGGTTTACTTTGGCCTGAAGGACCACCAATGCCCTGTGGGCTCGCCCATCAAATTGTGATTTGGGGCAGAGCGGGGTGAGCTGCGGGAGGGCGGGGATGGGCCCTGGGACACCAGCAGGACGGGCCCGGTAAATGCTAAATGCTAAAACTCATTCTCCTCGCAGGTCTGCTTCCCAAGCCACCATTAACATTCAGGTGATGACTTGGTAATTTTGCTTAGAGCTCCTTCAGTGGAAAACGCAGAAATGGTGCTAACACTTATTTATCCTGAGTGTGAGGAGCGGAGCGCAGGGAGCAGAAAGGCGCTCGCAGGACGCCGCGGGTCCGCCAGGGTAATGTTACCTCTGCCCCGGGAGGAATGCTCTCGTGGGGTGCTATCTGTCAGCACCACACCAACAAAACCCCATCCCCTGAGGACAAAAGTTTGCTTCATAAGCAGGTAAATTCACACAAAAATCCACCCAAACACTCCTCCCAAGTTCGTCAGTAATTCTTCCTGGGGGTGGGGATACACGTACGATACCCGTGTACCCCTGTCCTTGCTCCCGTCTCTCCGAGCACAAACACTGCTCTCAGCAGGAGCAGTTGTATCTCATGAGGCCAACGCTGTAATTAATGAGATTTGAGGCACAAGCGCTGAGACAAAATTCAAGTTTCCAATATCAGAAATGAAGATCCAGCCTTTGTTACAAAAGGGGATGAGGGGTGGCAGTACTTTAAAGCTTCTCAGTCCGACACTGGAAAGGAATTCACAATGTATTTTTAGAGTGTTATAAAAATCTCTTACATAATGCTGATTAATTCTTCGGTTTTAGGGAAGAGCACTGGGCTTTGTGTATAAGAGTGTTGACCAGCTAAGCCACTGAAAAGGGCTGGTTTGGGCTGGTTTTTTTTTCCCCCTTTAACTTTTTCTTGGATACAGAAAGCTGCAATTATTCAATTATTACTGGATTTTACTTTTGTTTGGGCGTGTATGAATATTATTCTGGAAACTGCATCTTATTCTTGGAAGTCTTTATCGTTTCAAAACATATGTTATGTTATATCACCCTGTCTGAGATATAGGATAGCTCCAAACTGGGTGGGTTTTGGTTTTTTTTTCCCTCTCTCTTGCTGCAGCTAGTTACATTATGGATTAATGTTAAGGATATCTGCAGTGAAACATTGCTTGTGTGGCTGTGCAGGGCCGTCTTAAACAATGTCACATTACAGGATCACAATTTCACTGATACAGTAATATGTGCAATTAATTTGTGTTTCTGCCCATTCTGTTGATCTTCAAAATTCTTCGATTAATCTAACTGGCAGGTTTCACACAGCCCTTAACAAAGGGCCATTCAGGAAATTAAGTCAGTAAATGGTACTCCCTTATTTTAATTCTAGTTATCTATACTTATTGCTGTGTAGCTGGGAAGATTTTTTGGGCAAGATATCATAGGAGAGAGACGCTTTTGTTTTGTCTTTTTCAACAGAGACGTGACCGAGGCAGCTTTGAAGCCTTCTCTGAGGAATCCCTCGTCCTTCTGTGGAATGTTTAATCTTCCTGTGGAGTGTCTAACTATGAGAGTCGTTCTGCAGACTTCCATTCTTGTGCCGTACAGATGAGCCAGGGCTGCTCAGGTGATTGGGTGAGCCCTAAATCGTTACGGGAGAATGGAGGGAGCAGGAATGGGTAGGTCAAAACAAAATCTTTATTTGCCCCTCTTCTCCACCCAGGAGGACAAAAAAGTAATTATAGCTCAGGGGTAGGGAGGGATAATCCTTGTGGGTCCCTTCCAGCTTGAGATACTCTACGATTCTGGGTCTCAAAGAAAGGCTTATCAATAAGCCAATAACCCCTTGCACTTTCTGCTTCCAGCAGGAGCCGCAATTCCCTCCCGGGCTTGCAGAAGGAGCCAGGATGATTTTGCAGCCTCGTGTTACACGGTTCATCCATGAAAGGGCCAGAGACAACACCAGTACGATCAGCTTGGAAACAGAACCTGCTAAGAACAAGCCTTCCATGGGTTTATTGCTCTCACTGGCTGTGCTGTGCCTGCTCACAGACTGCATGCATGTGCAGCTCAGAGTAGGGGAAATTGTCTGCACGGGGCACCCAGTGCCACACAGCCTGAACCCTACAATGGAAAAAAGACACGTTTGTGGGTACTGCTTTCTTCCATGACTTCATGTTCTGGTGCTTCATGTGGTTTCAGCTCTCCCTGGTGCTGTTTCCACTGGAGGGGCTGTCACAGCCTCTCTCTCTCACACAGATATTCACGTGTGTGCCTTTGGTGCTGTCTCTCGTCAAGAAAAGTTCAAAACCAGTCTTCTCCTTCTCCCCAGTCACACATTTTTACTTCTGGAATGGGAATTGATACTTTTGTTGGTGAAATTTATTTGGTAATTGGGTTAAAATTACATCTACATATGCATAAACACCCTCGGCATGTGACATCTCCCTGATTTCATTGGTTAGCTGGTTGTTTTAAGCCATCTGATGGAAATTACATTTTACCAGACAACCCAGTCTGTGGAAAAAAGAAATGTAAGAAAAAAAGTACATAGCCTTAGTTATTAATCATTTGAAGGATAGCTGAAAGTCACCGTCGCTGGTTCAGTGATGTGTCACATCAGGAGAGTGGCTCCTTGTGCTGTGTGTGCCAGTAACCAGAAGAAAAACAGCATGAAAACTGGGGACACACGTGGATGTGAGGCTAAATGGGACCCCGATCCCACATGAAGCTCCCCACGGGCAGATCTATCTTTGCACGGTGTGGGTGCAGGGATTTGTGACAAAGGACTTTGCTGCTGTAGCGCCTTAGCTGCCACTTTTAGCAGATAGTGTTGTGCTAAAAAAAAAAAAATAATCAAAAAAAAAAAGCCCAGCCAGAAATCACATTAACAGCATCAAAATTTCTTTTATTTTCAGGGTCACTACCCTCCACAATATGTTGCAGGAAAAGGTTGATCCCAGTATGGAGTTGCTGATAATTCCCGAGTTGGTTTGACATATGCAGGCTGCTGTCGACTTCAACAGGCTTATTTAACACATTTGTTTCTTTTGGGTTTAGGATTAGCCAAAATGCAATTTTGTGAGGCTGCACTGATGAAGTTGCCTGCAGTGGGCTGTGGGGCTGGCAGGACTCAGGCTGCACAAGTATGACAGCAGAAAGGCTTCCCCTTTAGCCTGGAGCTGACCATGATTAGGGTAAGTAACCTCTCCAGAACGCTCAAGATTTTTACATTTTTTGAAGTCTACTCATAAAAAAAGAGACTCCAAAGCAAGCAGTGGCACTCAGAGTGAAGATCTGGGAAAACAAATGGCCAAAGCTATCACACTGTGACAGCTTTGGCAAACCTTTGCACAGTTCTATAAAACAAACGTGTGTGATGTTCTATTCTCTGAGTAGGTCTTTGCATTAGAAGTTCATACCTAACCCAGAAGGTGAATAAAATGGTTCTCTCTCTCTCTCTCTCCACATATTTACTGAGCACATACTGGTGAATTAAGTGCCATCCCTGTGCTGTACCACATCAGCCACGCTCTATCAGCACATCCAAGCCTCTGTGCAGCTTTTCTGCCTTCGTCCAAGTGCGTAACCCACAGAGGATGGAGATCTTTCCAACCTGTTTTGTGGGCTTAGTATTCCAAGGAACTAACTTCTCTGGGTCTCAGGAATCACAGAAAACAAAACAATCTACTGTGGGCTTGCACTGCTTCTCAGCAAGTACAAAATGTGCCAGTGGACTCCGATAACCGAGTGTGCCTCCACTGGTTTTCAACAGCAAGATTTGAGCGTCTGCTTTTTATGAACCATTTGAGGTTCTTGTGTTCAGCTAAGAATATATCGAAAACTGAGAGAATTTCACTCTGTTTTGGACCTGTGGACCAAGGAGGGGGTGGTGATGATAAAAAACACTGGCACGTGTCAAATCAAAGTTGTACCAGGTCTGACTGATTAACAGCTGGCCCAGAGCAGTGTTAAAAGTGAAAAAGGAAATCACAGCATTATTCATTAATTTATGCTCACGTATGTTTTGTTTCCCCCAACACACACACACGTGATATTGTTCATATATATTGTTCATCTGGGGAGGAAGAAATAAAAAAAGAAATTGATACCAGTCTGCATATGTGTTCAAAAGCTTAGTGAATTCTCCGAGCTCTGCTGGGGATCAGATTTCATGAACCTGCAATAAAAAAATCCTTTTTTACCTTGTCTTTGTGTGTTCTGAGGTGGGTTTGTAAGGTTTGAATTACTGGGTAATAACCAAGAAGTCTCCTTTTCATGAGCCTGCAGCTGGGAAATGGACGGTTTAATATTAATGGAAAGAACAAACTCTTCTCCTTTCTCTCTCCTCTCTTCTCTGCACTTCTGCTTCATTGTTTCCTTTTCTGAGGTCCCTATCCTGAAACTGCCTTTGTGGAAGTCCAGGATGAACTATAAACTAGGAGTAGAGCCCAATTTTTCAATTTTTCATTTAATGGTGTCAAACGACACCAACTTGTGAACATTCAGGATTGATGTATCTGCAGTTATTTGTTTAACCAAGAAACTGATATCACACGAATCTGCAGACTTCCCCTCTGCAATACTTCATTAAGTGCCCTGATATTAGCATGCCGGCAGAGGTATGGGAAAATGGAAATAATCACTTCTAGCTTCTAAGAGAAGAAAAATTCTAAGTGTTTGCTGAGAATTACATGTCACAAGTGACCCAACAGAAGTAACCAGCACCACCAGTCTGTATCGTGGTGTATATCCACTTCAGGTGCATCCTGGCTTCCCTTCCAGACAAACTCAGCAAGAAATTGAAGTTAAATACCAAGGTTAAGCACGTTGCCTTTTTTTTTTTAATTAAAGGATTTGTTCCAAATCTTTTTTCCTTTATGCCAAGTGCTGGGAATTCGGTGTGATGGATAAGAGAGGACAACCCCAAATCAGGGTCTCCAGGGACTGCTGGGTCTAACCCTTTCTGCAACTTCTGGCACATAGGAGCTCTTGGCACTCCAAAGGGTTGTGGGATCCTGTTGAGAACCTACAGAAGTCATGGGACGGAACTGAGAGCTCCAAAAGGTTTCTTGCTTCTCCATTTCTGGACATAAATGGTATACTTGAACAAAAACTTCTGCTGATGGATTCTCTGCTGGTTTTTGAGCTGCCCTTCCTGTGTCTAAGCCTGGTGGTGTTTTTTAGGCAGCTGAACAGAACGAGCTCCTCCGACCTCTTGTTTCGTCCCTGAGAGATCTGTTTACACAGGCAGAGCTGTTCTCGGGGCTGAAGCTGCTGGGTTTCTGCCCAGGTGGTGTCTCTGTCCCAGGAGATGTGGTGCTGCGGGTCTGTGAGGAGAGCCCAGCCCCGGTCCGAGCGGCTGGAACAGGGATGGTTACAAAACCGAGTCCTGAGCAAGGGAACAAGGATGCCTTAGGGCTGTGAAACAAACAGAGGCTTCTCCCATCTGTTCTCTCCTGTTGAGTTCTCCACATACTTGCTGCCTGGCGTGGTGTTTTCCTAGGATATCTGAGTAAGGAGGAGCCTGAAATCTAAGGCGAGTTGTGATGTTTAAAATATCCTTCTTTTATGGTCACAATTTATAGCCCAGTTTCATGACGCTTGCCTGACCTGTGGTCCCCTTTTTCCCCTGGTGATTTAAAAGTGGCCTTGAGAAGCAGAGATGTTTTAATTCCTTCCATTTCCTTTCATGTTCTGGCTTGGTTTTTTTCCCCTTCATTTTCTCCTGCCCTTAAAAAAACCACAAAACCCAGAATATTCTTCCAGCAGCACAAGCTGTGACTGACCGGTGCACCCCAAGGAACGGATTTTGGTGAGAGAGGAAGATGTGCATTTTTTATGTGGCTGCTGCTAGCAGACAGGAGTTCAGGGCAGGGAGGCAGGTCTGGGAAGCCTCCTGTGTGGCCTGGGAGGGCACCGTGTCCCATTATGACGACTCGCTCAATCCCAGACGCTGCCCAGCAAACAGGGATGTGGAAGGGCATGTATATGGAAGAGGAGGGCTTTTTAATCTCCCTCCTCGGCCTCGGGGGTTTTGGTTCAGAAGGAGGTAGGAATTATATAGAATTCCCAGAATACAGCTGGTGCACCCCTAACTGCATTGGCTATAATGGGTTTTTTTACTGTGCGAGGAATGAAATATCAGTCTCTCGTTGTTACCTTTCCTCGTGCAGCTGTAAAGAATTTATTTGTGAGTTTTACAATATCCAGAGGTGGTTCCTTTGTACCCTTTTTCAATAAAGTTGAAATGCCAAAAGTTCTTTAGTTTGTTATTGCTCTGCTTGCCCAGCACAAAGCCCTTGTAGCAATCCTGAGACTGGCATCTCTGTCTGATGATGAACCTTCTCTTAAAGAGACTGTCCTGATTTCCCTGCACAGCTGGTCGTTCTAATGCCCTTGTTCAGTCCTCTCCAACATCCAGTCTTTCCCAGCATCCTGACACGTGTGTTTGTGGTTCTGAAGAGCTGCATTATTTCATGTGTTCTTGGCAAGAGTCTGGGTCATACTTCGGATTTTAAGCATTCTCTGTTCAGTGTGTTCAAATTTCTCATAAGCCCAAAGTGTCCCACCTTAGAATGGAAAAAAATGTTATTTAAGATTGTGGGGATAAAAATGTTTTACAGGGAGAAGATGCCTCAGTTGCCCAGAAAACCAAGGAATCAGGGAGCCAGTTCATTTCCATCTGCCAGCTCATGATCCGTGTGCCAGCTTGCTCCCTGGTCTTCCTTTTTTTACCACTCCTTAAAGAGTTTGGCCCTGATTTCTCACTGCCTCAAGGGGAATTAGGAGCAGGCAGTGATGTGGCTTCCCAAACACTCCACTACTCCATCATCAATCAGTGGCTGCTCGTGAGAATTGCTCTGGGTTTGATACTGCGGGTTGAGCACACTCAATCCTGACAAACACAGTCCTGTTTTAAAAAAAGGTGCTGGTGTTAAAGGTAACTTGCATGTTGATGGAAATGACAAATTAATCTGGCAAAGAAATGCACAATGATAAGGAGATTCTATTTATATTATATTTCTTTTTCTCCCTACATGCCGAATCTTTAAAATTAGTTTGGAGAAATAGTTGGGGGATTTTTGGTTGGTTTTTTTTTGTTTTTTTTTTTGTTTGTTTGTTTGTTTTGGTTTTTTTGGTTTTTTTGTTTGTTTTTGTTTTTGTTTTTGTTTTTGTTTTTGTTTTTGTTTTTGTTTTTGTTTTTTTTTCCAGCAGGACTTTTTTTGTCTTTCACTGAATTTCATGGATCCCCTTTCACCTCCATAGGTGCTTGTTCTGTCTGGGGAAACAACACTTGCCAAATTCAGCTGCAGCAGCTCTGATTTTGTTGTCTGCTCAGGAGTGAGCTTTCCACTGGAGCCAGGATGGCTTGGAACAGTGTAGGACCAGGGATTGCTGCTAAGGAATAAGGAAACAACAAACTTCAAATTTTTTGGAGGACGTGAGGGAAACAGTGAGGAAAATCTTTCTTTTAAACCCTTCCAGTGAACCTACATCATATATATATCTGTAGATCTTCAACAGTCCTCCTCATTTGGGAAGTACGTGGACAGGCGTATGTCAGAACAGTAGGAGACTAAGAAACTGTTTCAAGGTCCCCAGATTACGTCTGCTTGAAAATTAAAAATAGATTCAGAGATACTAGCATCCAATCTGAATGTTGTCCCTGATTTCCATGGTTCCAGCGGTATCTGGCTCCTAACACAAACATAAATGTCATAATTTGTTTTCCATCCTCTCTGATGTCAATGTAAACAATCTTTTGGATGGGTCTGGATATTTCTCTGCATGACGATGGAAGCCTAACTCTGAAGTATTGTGTGAGTTTATGAGAAACAGAAGGGGAATCTGACAAACTTGGTGACATTGTCCAAACTATCTGAAACATAGGGAATGTCTTACACAACGAGAAGTACTCTAGAGTTAAAGATACGTGCTACATTCCTTGTTTCAGGGTTCATTGGAAGCCAACCATCTCAAGACTTGAGTTAAAATGACCAAAGCTAAGGCCAAAGCAAAAGGCACAGCAATGGCCAACATGTTTCACGCAATTCACTGTCTCCTCAAGCTATTAAAATGTTCCGTGATGATATTCTCTTTTTTTTCAAGATTTGTGAGGAAAGTCAGTTCATGCAGGGCCATGTAAAAACACAGGGAAGGCAAGGTTCACTCCATTCTTTCCTATTTGTTTCTATTTCTTTCCCATCCATTCCCATTCCTTTTAAAAATAACCTGATGCATCTTTCCTGGAACACACAGAGATATATATACATGTCTATATATATACATATATGTATGTGTATATATATATATATATATATACACGCACATATGTGGTCTTGGTTCTTGTCTTGCAATTTGAATTTGAATCCAATCAACTGCATTTCCCAAGGAAGTCTTGCATTCCAACCCAAGTTACCAAAAACATTTGTTTACTGCCTGCAGACAATCATTACCTATTGACAGGTAGGGACTGGAAGACCCTTTTAAAATTGACTCATTGGGAATATTTTAGGGCTTATTTTTCAGAAAAGCAAGTGAATGTGAATGAGTACAGCCCGTCCTGCTTTTCCAGGAGCTGCACTTGGAGTGGGAATTCAGGGGTCAGTGCACCCTGCAACGAAGGATGCTGGAGCTCACCACGGGCACTGCAGTGTTCCCACACTTGCCTGAAGACCTGGATCTTCATTTGGAAGTCTGGTCACTCTGTCCTCGGCTAACAATGTTGTTTACCACAAAGGGTTCAGCAAGAGCTACTGCTAAAATTGCTCTGTGGTCAGTTGTGTTCCTGGAAATTAATTTCCAGGCTGCTGTGAGGAGGTTTATGGCAGACTGTCCCTCCTCACGGCCAGAAGTTGCTCAGGACCTTTTCATGCACGAGCAGGGGGTTTCAAAATACGCACTTGCTTAGGCACATTATTATTCTAAACATCTCAAAGTTATGTTCTCCCTCCTTGTCACCATAGAAATGATTTTACAATTACGTCCCCGTTCCTCCACAGAAGGGCTGCCTGCCTGGCTGGGTAGGGACACAGCGGCTCTCCAGGGCACTGAGGAATTACTCGACTGCAGGTCAGAGACCTTCCCTTCACTCCCCAGGACGTGGCAGGGAAGGAGCAGCTGCTGTCTGGGCTGGCCAGACCTATTTTGGGAGGAGCAGGCAAGGCAGGCTGCGGGCACGGTCCCTCCCGCCTGCAGCCACACACCTGCCTCATCCTTGAGGTAACTCCCACCTCACTCCATAATACACTTCCTGTTTCCTCTTTTTAAACCTCTTTCAGGTTAAATTTTTATTTCTGCCCCACTCTTCTCTTTGTTGGTGTTTTCTTCCTATAGAAATAACCTTCCATGGATCTCGAGTTTAGTGCCCAAGTTCCCAACAAGTCCTAAGAATTCCCTTCTCTGAGCAGTACATTCATTAAGGACTCTCACTAAAGAGAGCCTTTTTCAAATTCCAAACTATGCTAAGACTGTTTTGTTCCCCCATGTCCAGAAAAAGTGACACTGAAGCATTACATAAAATATTCTGCTGTGGTTTGACATCTTGCTCTGAAGGCATCTTCCTGAAAAAGTATTGACAAACAGAGGTAATTTTGGAGAAGGAGCAAAGCGAAATGTCCAGATGCTGATGTGATAGGATTTATGTTTTTATATATATACAGTAAAAATAGCTTGGTTAAAAGGCAACCATGAGGGCTTGGCGAGGTCCCAGCATTCAGAGGCCATGAGAATACAAACACAAATGGCTTTTACCAGTCAGTTCAGGGATATTGCAGCTAACCCCAGGAGGAGCTTCCTGAGGGAAAGACGGATCCTTGGGGCTCATACAGAACAGCTGACTGCAGAGAAAATGGCATAACTAGGCAAACTGTGTGGAAATCAATAATATAAATAAGTCATTGAAATAAAGGGAAAACTCCTAGCAGTGAATGTCCCACAATGTTCTCAAAGGAAATGGTGAATAGCTCATCCATCAGAACATTTACATCTCATTTGGATAAAAACTGGGATTTTCTCCACATGGATTCCCCTGGTCTCTGCCAATTCCTTGAAAGCTCCTGGGAGCCTCAGTGGGGTTTGGTTACACCTCGGCAGAAGACGAGCCCTTATCCACCCAGCAGAGAAATATTTCTCCTGGCCATCTGCCACACAGAAATCAGACCTCAGTGCTCATCTCTGTCCTCTTCTCTGTGTGTCTTGTATGCTGTCTCTCCTTTCCCTCTGCTTCTGGGGCCTTTGCCCTGCAGGTGCCATGTCCCACCAAACCCCATCCCCGGAGCTCCCCTCCGCTCTGCTCCACCCTGCAGGCAGCACAGCTGGAAGTGTTCCTGCACGGGAGCATCCTGCACGCTCTGACTGTGCGAAGTTGACTCTTCTCTGACTCGTCTCACCTGGTCAGGGCAGATTTGCTCGTGCAAGCTGCCAATTTGTTTATCTCTTGTTCAACACTTAAGTACTGGAAGCTTCAAATCTAAAAATCCCCAGCTTTCCTAAGACTTTTCAAGTCAACTTGCAAAGGCAGTCTTTTATTGCCGGGTTATAAAACCCTTTACAGAGAGAAAACTTCAAGTCTGAATATTGAAGTGAAGTGTTTAACGTTCCTTTTTGGATCATGAACCTATTATTAAAGCAGGATGGAAACCAGTTTGCGGCCTGTCTTCTACACGGAGCATCCATAACGCCGGAGTCCAAAGTGAAGTCACTTCTTTGGATTAGGCACCGACCACAGAAGGCTTAGAAATGCCACTTGTAATTAAAAACATTGTGCCTGGATCCTTCTGTCTTTATTGAGGTGAAATGGCCACTGGAAGCAATACGAGTTGAGGCTGAAGAACAACAGTAAGCTCTTGTCCTCTGTTTTCTAATATATTTAACTGTTTATGGATGCTGGGGAAGCTTTGTACGTTCTGTACGTTTCAACAGTAAAATGGATGCAATTTCCTCCAGCTTTGATAGTGATTGTAATAAGAGTTAGTGCTCTGTGAGGCCAAACAGAGCCACCTCTCCTTGTCCCCTTCTCTGTGCCATGAGAGATAACTGCCAGCCCCTCAGCCTGCAAAAGCTTTTGAGCTGCTGTCCCGGCTTTCTTCTGTTTTTTCAGCTTCATCTCTTGTATTTCTACTAATGCCTTGTCTACTTTATGGATCAGAGACTTTTATCTACCCGTCTGGAAGGGCTTAGCACAATGCAGCCCTGATCCTGCCTGAGCAATCCAACATCATTGCTAATTGCACAGCATTTTAATTCTCCGAAGTGTTGTGTCAACGGGATGGGCACCCCTCGTGGTGGTACCCAAAAAAAGGGGTTGAGTACTGAAGTGCCAGGTAAAGCACTGTGTTGTAAGGCGTCCCCTTCCAGCTGCTGGCAACGAGCCCCAGGCTCCCCTGCTGGGGTGGAGCTGGGGAGCCACAGAGGTGTTTGTTTCCCTGTCACAAGTGGTCTCAGCATCACTGAACTCCCTGCAACCACGGCCTTTCAGAGGCATCCCCACTTTGCCATCACTTTGCCATAATGGCAAGACTTCCATGCCCAAGTTTAGATGTCTTTCTGATAAGGGCTCCCAAACATACTGAATTTGGCAGGAGGTTGTTGTGTGCGCTCAGCAGACCACGAAGTGGAGGAGAAATGCCAGCAGCTCATTAACCCTTGCATCCCCTCCTTTAATTGTGTTCATTGTGTCCTTTACCAATCCACAGAAGTACCACAGGCACAGTCAGGAAAGACTTGAGGGTCAAGTGTAGCATCCCAGCATCCCAGAGCTGCCTGACTGAGTAGTAATGGGGAAATTCATCTGCTGGGATGCAGCTCCTGCACCACCACACCAAACCAGGATGTGTCCCAGTTGAAGAGCAGCCTTTGATTTTTGTATTCTTGTCTCAAACACATCTGTAAATCTGCATGTCACACTCCTCACTGGCTTTTCCATGGCAGAATCCCAGCCTATGAGCAGTGAAGTTGTGGTTGAGACACTGGTGGTAGTTCTTGCTCAGGAGTGGTCAGCGAGCAGCGCAGGTGACGTTCGGCCCCTGTCACCAGGAGAGGAGTCTGGAAATATTGCAGCTTGCGACAGGGCTGGGAGGGCTGTGAATAGCTTTGATATGGTACAATTTAATTCTGGCTTTGCCCATGAATCAGCAGGATCTGGAGAGCTGTAAATCCTGGTGGTTCTTGCTCGCTGCCTGCTGACGGTGCAGGACGGTGCCGCGCTCCGCAGGAGCCGTGCTGGGGCCGTGTTGAGCCAGGACTCTGCTGGAAGAGCTCTGGATCGCTGCCATCGGAGCCAGGGTCAACAAAAACTCCTTGGAGAGGTAAAATCTGATGTGACATCACGTGCAGGGTGTGTGGCAGTGGGCAGCAGCGTGACAACATGGGCGCCCAACTCCCCTGAGGGTGCTGCGAGGTGTCCACGTCTTGGTTTTGTTCTGTGTGTCCCAGTCAGAAGTACAGGTTTTTTAGTCAGTTTTAACTGAATGTGGAAGTTTGTCTGCTCCCTTTTGGAGTGCAGGGATGGAGACGAAGAGAGCACTAAAAGCAGGGATTGAGTGAATCCCTGTTGTCTCCAGACAGGTACGGCAAAAATCACAAAGGAAATCTGTGTGTTATTAGCCAGAGTGGTTAACACAAAATTAATGTATTTGACACATTTAACAGCTTAAATATGTCTTAAAACATTTTACTGGCAGAATCTGAAAGCCATAGGCATTTGTGCACTGAGCCAAGGAGCTGTGAAGGAGTTGTCTCACGATGTTTTATGCATAGAAAATGTCAAGAAAGGGGAAAAGGTATGGAAGATAACGGGAAAAAAACCCCTGAATATGCTGTTAATTCTTTGTAAAAGCACTTATACTTGCAAACAGAGAGATGCACTCCTTGTTCAAGGCTATTTTGTGCTAGAGGAGTAGGGTAGGATGAAGCTGGGAGAACAGGCTTGGAATGCAGCAGCTGTCAGAGGGCAGAGAGAGGAGAATACAAAGTCAAGGACACTGCCAGGTGTGGAGCCGAGGAGGAGGTGCCACAATAAACACCTGGGAGTGGAAGAAGGATGATCTCGTGCTTGATGTTATGCTTGGAAGGAGGAGGTGGCTCCAAGGCAGATGTCCAACTTCTTCCCAAGACTGCTCCCAAAGGTGATGCCAGCACGTGGCCAAGGGGAAGAAGGATCAGGTTTCTCTTCCCACAACTGTCGGTGCTCAGGAAAATAATTCCTGATGGGTTGGGAGGAGAGCGTAGGGCTGGAGGCTGAAATCACACAGCAATAAATGCTCACCATCATCCAGTGGGAACGGGAATGGAACCAGGCTTCCCTGCACCACCTCACTGGGAATGGGCTGGAGAACAGCTTGAGAGTCACTGATAAATTATGGCCTGTCTCCTGCTACAGACACTGCCTTAGCATCTGAAATGCGTGATAGAAATCTGTCCTAAATGATCACTGACCTTCAAACAGGACGGGGAAGAAAGCCAGACCCAACTTGGCAATATGTTGTCTGAAGAAAAAAAACAAAAAACAAGCAAACAAGAAAACCCCAACCGAAACCCCCTATATTTTACTGAACTCTCATGAAAGATCACGTGTGCCACAAGAGGATAAATTTGGAGCATTCTCGGTTTCAGAGTGAATATTTTATATAAACAGACTAAACAGTATAGGAAAAATACTGTGCTGTGCACAACAGCAATGCTCAGTGAGCTAAAAAACCAGACTGGGCCAGATCTTAGTGATAATTCCCAGTGCAACCTATTCTTGAGTCTGAAGTCTCCTGAGAGATACCTTACATAACAGGAAATTGTGGATAATCACAGAAAATACATCAAAGCCATTTCAGATATTTCTAACACAACACGTACTAAACATTAGTGGGGGGAGAAAAATAAATGTGCAGATTAGCATTTAGGGTTGTGGTGTTTTGGTGGGGTTTTTTTATCTTTATTTTGAGTTGGTTGGAATATTTCCTCCAGGAGCAGGGGCTCGGAGATTTTCCAGGGCGTGGAGTTCTGACCGGCCTGTGTGTTCCATCCTGGCCGTGTGATCTCCATGGGAGAGCACGGAGAGGGAACAGGCTCGGCGGATCAGAAGCAGTCAGGGAACATTAACTGCATACATGCATAATTATTGCCACAGTGACCTGATGGAAATTTTGCAGGGGTTTCAAAACGCGTGCGGGGAAGGCGAGGAGCAGATCCTTCCCTGAGCCCTTCTGTGTTTCCCTGCTCACACCAGCAAAATGGGAATGGTAAACAATATTATGGATAGGTGTTAATCCACCACAGCCCCTGGAACTGCAGCTGGGGTTTTCAAGAGAGGGTAACTGAGTGCTTTGGCAATGGTAGAGGGCTGCATCAAATTGGGTGCTGTATCCACCCATTCCATGCAGGAATAGCTATAACCATACAAGGAAGGTAATGCCACAGTGAGGGACTCTGGGTGCCACCATCCCTACAGCCCTCACAGTCTGCACCGCGGATCCGTCCACCCATCTCTCTATGTCTGTTGATTTTCTGTGTTATGGAAGTATTATGATAATGTAAAGGTGGAAAAATTCAAATTTATCATGGTGTGGTTTTTGGTTTGTTTTTTTTTTTGTTTTTTTTTTTTTTTTTTTTTTTTTTTTTTTTTTTTTTTTTTTTTTTTTTTTTTTTTTTTTGTTGTTTTTTTTTTTTGGTGTGTTTCTATTTTCTTGAGACGGCACAGTGGTGTTGAACACCGTGTGCTAACTTAGTCAGAGCTGGGGACTGTGGGCTGCGGAGTTTCAAAATATGCCGGAATTAATGACACAGAATCCACTGTTCCGTGGTTTTATACCAGCCTGTCTCAGTCTAAGGTCGAACTGGAAAAGTTTCCTGACAAGAGCTGTAGGTCTGACTCTTTACCTCCTGTCGACTGAGCTGGGTGGCTGCATAAGTAAAATATAACCCCAAAAAATCCTCTAACAGAGGAGGGGGGGGAAAAATCCACAAATTTAGGTTAAAAACAAAAGTTATGGCAACGCAAGTGCCTCTAAGTTTTGCAATAATCCTCCTGTACTTTTTGCATCCCAAAAGGCTCCAGATGTGACCAGCCACTGCGAAGTGGCGAGTTGTTTATCAGCATCCTGCTCCGCAGACGGGCACCTGTAATTTCACTCGCTTTTTGCATCAGCAGAATTAGGATATCCAGAAAAAAAAGGAGAAAAAAAAAAAAAAAAGCTCTGTCAAGGCAAGTTTCTGCGTTTTGAGGCATAAACAGGGACAGTGCAAAGCCCTGCCTGTCACCCTCAAGGTGAGGTGGGCAGCACCCGGCTCCTCCCGAGGGTGTGGGTGTTTCTCTCTGCTGGGTGTTGAGGGTGGCTCTGCCCACAAAAAGAGTGAAAATTAATCAAAACCAGCTACTCGCAGCACTGTTGTTAATCACTTGGATTTTTTTCACGTCTTTCCATGGCATTTTCCAGCTGTCAGTGATGGGGCTGGCCACCACCCCTGGGCTGGCTGGATACCTGCACACTGTGTTTGAAAACTGCCTGGTTTCGGTTGTGTTCCCTACCTGATCCAGTCTATTCACAGCTTCATTTTGTTTTGGGGAGCAAAACTTCCTCTTGATTACTTCTTTCTAAAAATGAGTGCCACCTTCTTCTTCTTCATTTTTACAGGTGGTGAATTCAGTTGTCGACAGGAGCCACCAGATAAAATTCCTGTGCTCAAGGGGCAGATCTGTATTTTCAGAAAGTCACCTCCATGTTTGTGTGAAGCACCTGCCAATTAATATGCTTAAAAATATCACTGGAGTTATGTAAGATCTTTAAAAATCCTTCTCCTTCTCGACTCTGCAGCACTTCACCTATGACTAAAAGTCATCAAGCTTCGATGTGCTTTAAAATAAACTCAAAACCCAAGCAGCCCTAATTTAATAGAAGCAAGAAGTCATTAACTCCTTCCTCTTGTGCAGGGTTATTCAAACCTGTCCATATGGAGCACAGCCTGATCTTGGACTTGTGAATCTGTGTCCCTGGCCTGGCACCCCCCCAACAACAGTGCCTTATTATATGTCATTCTTTCATATATACAAAATTATGTGCCTTTCTCCATTAATGATGTATAAAAATTGTGACACTCACCATTTTATTGGCATTGGAATGACGATGGCTGAGTGAGCTCCAAGCTCAGTGTACCAAACCAACTGCCCAGGGTTGCTCTGATTCTCCCATGACTCACTTTTCTAATTTTTTTTAAAGAAAAGGCTACATGGAAATGAACCTCTGGGGGCAAGCTGGGGCAAATGTACTTTTTCCTGGTGCAGTTTTGACGGTGGGAGGTGAATGATTTTGGGTGACATGGGGGTCTGTGAGGAGTTACAAACACGTCCAACCCACAACCAGCATCAGGGCTGAGAAAACGTGCTGCTTATGGCACCTTTAAACACATTTAAGCACAGTGGGATTTGTGTCATATAAATATTAAATCCTTCGTAGCAGTGCTCAATATACAGGGTGTTAGAAGTCATAAAGGTTTTCTGGTTTAAAATTATAGAAGATACTGAAGGTGATAACGCGGTGTTTTCTCTTGCAGGAACTGATTCAGGCTGCTGACGTTAATGAGAATTTTTCCTTTGTGAGCTCTGGACGAGGCTTTAAGGCAAGACTTATAAATAAATAAACAAATAGATAGATAAAGCCTCTCCCTCCTTCCTCATTTGCCACCCATTTAGAGATTTTTTAGGACTGGAGCTGCTTTTGTTCACCAGGTACCCAGAGCTGGGCAGGGCCTGCTCTCCCTGCAGCCTTGCAACTCCAGTAACCCCAAATATATTTAGCCTGATGACTCGATTCCCTCATCACAAAGATATGTGAGTAGGAATTGTTGTCTATCTTGTAAAAACAGTGCTGCACTTGTACATGCATGTGTGGGGCTGTTAAAGGTTTTACAAGAGGTGCGGGAGCGCGTGGCTGCTCCTCTGGGGCGAGGAGGGAGCCCGGCCCTGAAACCCTCCCTGGGCTGCCCAGTCCGAGCTCTGGGCTCCCTGTCTGGGACACAGAACTCTCACATCCTGCACCCAGAGGTGAACACTCTGTTCAGTTCACAGGGAAGATTTAGGAGCAAACTCTGCTTCCATTTACATCATTAAAATCCTAATGAGGCTGTAAATCAGGGTGAGAGTGTGGTCGAGGTCGATAGGGTTGGGTGGGTTTAAATGGCTGCAGAATTTGTCCATTTTAGGTGGAAATACAGACCAGACGAGACAAAGCAGAGCTGAAAGAAAAAAGGTTTCACGTTCTTATTACGATCTGAAGGGAGTAACAACAACTATCAATTTTGAGTCAGATTGTTTTGCTTCCTTCTGGAAAGTGATAACAATGAAAATGTTTACTGCCCTAAATCACAGTGGCCAGTAAAACATACATTAAACTGGGCCAAAAAATATTTACAAAAGTTTGAAATTTTGTTGTTGTTGTTGTTGACATGTCCTTGATAGGGTAGTAATTAGAACTACTTTTGTATAGTTCAGTTTACCATTTTCTTCAAACTGTTAACAAAATCCGATGTATTTCTCAAGATACACCAACATCATTACATTTCCCATTACTTCCCTTTTTAAAGTAAGCTTCAGCATTTCAAGTATTACATAATGTGGAATGATCTGGAAATGCATATATTGACTGAGAGCTTTGGTTTGAATTTGAAGTTTTAATTAAATGTGTTTAATCAGTGTTTCAGTGCGAGAGGGCACAGTTCAGGAGCTGAAAAAGGCAGCCCATCCTGTACATCCAGTGCAGACCCCTGGTTTCAGTGGAATTCTCCACCTAGCACAGCCCATGGAAGCAGCCTCTGCTCTGAGCTGCAGCCAACTTGTTTTTCTATTCCTTAAACAGTCCTGCAGCGCTTGCCAGGAAATGCAAGAAAATAAAATGACTCACTGAAACAGTAGTTGTTTCCATTGGAAATTATTAAAACAAATGGTAATGTTATCATATATTAACTTTAATATGAACATACTGCAGCACAATTGTTTCTGATGATGAGCGGCAGCATCACAGCAAGGACCATTTTGCCTTAAAAATAATATTAATGTGAGCTGATGCAAGTGGTGAGGTTGCCTAATGCAGTAGTGCTGACACAAGACATGGAATGACAATCTATGGACCATGGAAAAAACCCACTGTCTGCTGAGCCAAGCTCACGTCTTCAACCTGCACAGCAGCAAATCTGTGATTTAATTGTGAGGCTCTTTGCTCACAGGCAGCGTTAATTCCATATACCACCAACATTAATTGTGTTAATGTCATAGAAACACAGACAAGATTATTAATTTTTTTCTGAAATGTGAAGGGACTGGTTCTGAGAGGCAAAATTCTGGATAAGGTTTCAAGGCTGCAAGAGAATTTGCACATAAAGGGTTGCACTAGGAGGACTAGCAACGAAATTGTTACAGGTTTTTCCTCTGTCACGATCCGAGCTCAAATTCCTCTGCTTTCTTTGAGAACTGTGCAGTATCTATTTTCTTGCATGGTTTAATCTGCCCAGCCATACCACAACACTTCCCAGCAGCTGGAACACGGACCTTGGGGGTGGCTAACGCAAAGGGCAGCGTCCCAGGGAATGGAAGGATCTGGGGATCTGTACATTTGTGGGTTGCTGAAAGTTTAATATCTGGAATTGCTGAGAGTGATGGGGGTGATTTGTGGTGCCCTCTGAGCAGTTGTTGTTTAACCAGGAGCTGGTAGCTCCTAACTAAACATAAACCCACGTGTGCGTAGACACCAGTCCCGACGTCACGATTGCATAATAAAACATACATAAAAAACAGCAAGGCTTGTAATTAGAGCTCCAGTGGGAACATTTGCGTCTGGCAGTCTGAAATATACATGAAATTTTTGAATTATTTGCTTAAATTGTGCAGTTTCTGTAAGCAACCCTAACAGTAAACCTATTAGCTGAAATATTCACGCAAAGTAAACAAAAGGAGCACAAACACAGCCAAGTCAAACTCAACTTTCTTTCTTAGTAAACACTTGTGGGAGCGTTTTTAGAAGCACATTTCCAGCTCTGTCCCGGTTTTTCAGACCTTCCAAATACTGGTCTGTGCAGAATTAATAAAAGCATACAAAAGTACATTTGCTCCCACACAACAGCAGAAGAACTTTTATCAAATAAAAGGACACAAGGCAGCAAAGCCAAGCATGAATCTTGCCCTTTGTACCTGGACCCCCACTATCAGTTTTCAACCCTTTTTGGCTGCTTTCTCCCCTAGAGATGCCCTTACTAGGGAGAGGTGTACAAATATCTCTCGTAGAGGTTATCTGAGCTGGTTTGCTCTGGGTGTACCTGGAAGCCCACACGTGCTGTGTCCGCTCGGGCAGGCTGGCTGTGGCAGCCCTCCAGCCCAAATATCCCCTCACTTACCCTGCTCGCTCCCCTATTTGGCACATCAGAAACTGGAATGGTTGGGTAAACGCATGACTGGAGCGCCAAGTTTTTCGCCACCAACGCGCCATTTGATAAGGGTTTGTGGGAGACGGTGAAGTGATGGATGGCAGGGCACACAAAGAGCTCGTCATGAGAGGCACCTTTCGGTGCCAAAGCGTCCCGGCACTGCCCGGCTCTGATGTGTGAGGGGAGGACACCTCCGATGGCAGATTGCCTCCTAGTGCCACGCTCAGGAAATGACTGAGAGGCGAGAAACCACCGGCGCCAGGGCAGGTGTTCCCCTGAGGATCCCGCGCTTCAGTCACGACTAAATCTCTTACTGTGGAATTTAATGCCTGCCTTTATGAGTAGATCGTAATTTTCAAATGGAGAGTAAAATTAGCTTAAATCCACTTAAAAAACCCTCTAAAAATGTGGTTTCATCCACCACAGAAAATATTGTTTCTGGTTTCTGTGATGAGTTAGAGAAGCTTGTTTTAAGAAGTTTGTACCAGGGACGTTCTGCACGTTTTTTCCTTGCTTCAAACTCTAGCTTAGCTCAATCAACCATTTGTTTTATTTTTTGGTGCAAAATACCATTACCCTCTCTTTACACGCATCACATATAGGATGGGAAAAGAAAGAAAGAAAATATTTGTCCTAGTTCCTTTCCTTTTCTCCTGAGGATGTCTTTTGGAACCGCAACTCCTCCATCGTCATCCCAGAGATGAGATACATAATCTCTGCTTCTCCTTGCTCTCTTGGCAGAAGTAAAACAATTTTTTTATCTCCCACCCTTCAAATCTTCCAGTGAGAACAGTCGAGCGAATTTCACACCTCACACAATTGCAAAGACATCGCGGGCACGTTGACAACGCTCGCCTCAGTTTGCTTCCAGGACGATGTATTTTTGGTGAGGAGTAGAATCTACAGTGTATAAAACATATCGTTGGGAGCGAAATAGAGCAGCAGAAGGGAACATTTCTATATATTCCACTTCCAGCAGACACTCGAGGAAACAGCAGAGGATGCCCAGGATCTCCAGCAGCCTCGGACAGAGGATGGGGTCCCTGGGGCAGGGCCGGGTGTGCTGTGCAGAGGCGGGAGGTGGGCGCCGATCAAAGGGGGCACGACCAAGCCATCGCGCACCCAACTCCACCTCGGGTGACACTGGAGCAGCCTCACCTGGAGCTGCCTCACCCGGAGCAGCCTCCCTCAGCCGCTGCCCTCCGTGCCTGGCCAGCCCCGGGGCCGGCAGCACCGCGCCTCGCACCGCCGGGAAGGACCGTGCGGATCTCCGGCCAGGGGGAGGAGGAGGAGGCAGCCCCAAGGGGAAAGGAAAGCAGGAATGTTAGATATTAAAGCCCGAACCGAGCTGACTGTGCCTGCAGAAATTGCTGGGGTAGCTCCTTGCGTTCCGACCACTCCGTGCGCCCAAATTCCTCTGAGACCTCTCAGAAGTGGCGATTCCTCCACAAGCTGCAGTGGAAGGGTCTGAGGAGGAGCACCACCAATAAAGGGAGTTTTACCAATAGAGCATTTTCGCTCTGGCCAGGGCCTGAACAGGTCAAACCCCTCTGTCTGTGAAGCCTGGCACAACACAGCAAGCAACGGGAACCTCGAGTATCCGTAGGAATTCATGTTTATCTTTGGAAGGTCAAAACCTACCCCAGTTTCAGTTTTCAGCTGAACATGGGGAAGCAGTTGCTAAGGTTCACCTCTTAAAAAAAACTGTAATAAAACTGTCTGCAACAAGAAGTTTGACTCACTCCTGCAGGATTCATTACTTCCCCCATAAATGCAACATGGCATTTCAACATGTTTGTATTGTGACTTCACTAGGTTTTGTTATGTATTTGAAATACAATAATATTCGATAATAGTTCATGGCAGAGGTATTTTTAAAATGTATAATAGTGACAGCATTCAGACATACTACAGACTTCATTTGAATGAGAAAAATTTATGATTCACTTGCCTTTCAGAAATTGTATTTTACTGTCATTATCAAAATTACATTATTTAAGTACTGCACGATTTTCATACCAAATTATCTTTTCACAGGGAAAAAAAAAATCACTGCAGTCAATTACAGTGTATTAAAATTCTGAACACCATTTTCATATTACATTACAAACATTCCTTGTGCATTGTTTCTTCGCTGTAACTTTGCTCTTTCATCAGACACAACCCAAGATGAGATGTACAAAACTGGTCTGAATTGGGAAGAATGTGCAGGAGATGTTGGTGCTGGGATCTGTTATTAAATGCAAACGTTAATCATCTGTGTTCCATTATGCTTATCTTTCCATGGATTTTTGGCTAATTTTCCAGGTCCAAGATATTAACAGTGTTTTTTGGTATGCATGGATTAGGTTGTTGTGTTAGGGATGGAATGGCTAGGAGGGTGAAACCAAAGAAATGCAGTAAAAAGCTGCTCTTTGTGGAGTTGTAAATAGTTTCCAGCAGACATGTCTCTGCCTACTCTGCTCAGCCTCAGAGCCTGGGGAAGGGCATCAGTTTGTTTGCTTGAACTCAGGGGTGGCTCTGGCTGCTCCAGGTCAGTTATTAATGAGCAAAAGAAGGGTAATGGCAAGAGGAGGTGCTGGCAGCCCAGCGTTTGTCCTGTGAAACTGTGCAATATCAGATAAAAGCAGCACTCGTGTCACAGAGACTGCAAAACCAGCAGTTTGTCAAACATACCTGAATTCAGCCAGATATTTTTGAAGTATATGTCACAAAAGAATGTGGTTGGAATAAACAGTAGACAGTCACACAGTGGTAAATGTGATAGTCTGATTTCAGTGGCTGTGATTAATGATTAATTAATTCATTAATGAATTTAGAGATGACTCAACAGCCCAGCTGAACAAGCCACCTCTGCCCTCCTCACACGGGACATCTCAGCCTGAGGGGGGAGTTTCACCCCCATTCTCTTTCTTGGTTCTGTGCTGGACTCTGGGAGAGGCGTTGCTCCTTAAATGCTGATTGTTTGTCCAGTTGGTTTCCTTGGAAAAGCTGCACCATCAGCCAAGGAAAGATCGGGTGAAATAACCAGGGACTGGGGTGGGAAAGATGAAGTCGAAGGGGCAATACAGGACTGGTCTCTGAAACAACTGAAGGAATGACACCACGAGAGCAGCACAAGGAGGGCTGATGTGCACACTGTGTTTTGGGGGGTTTCACTCACAAAAACCCCAAGTGGGGTCCCACGGAGCGAATGCTGTTATGAAACAGGTTGGATGGGCTCGTAGGCTCTTGAATACAGTGAACTTCAGAGCAGCAATTCCGTAACTGTGCAGCCATCAGAGTGTGTTTGCTCTGTCTCACCAAAGGAGCAGCTCTGAAGTCACTGGAGAGCCAGAGCTCCATTTGCCACGAGCCAGCACAACATTAGTGTGGGCAGGGCAAACCAGGGGATGGACACGGAGCACAATAACATCTTGCATTTTTAATCTTAATGTGTGTGATTGGTGGGCAGGTACTGGGGAAGGAGTGTAGCTGATAGCAAGGGGAATGCACAGGCAAACCTGCAATGACTGATCACTGAGTTGTGCTAAGAGTATAGTGAAATCTAGCACACAGAGGGGAAAACAGTGTTTTGCCATCAGGGACAGCCCTAACTGGAAAGATCATGTCCTCACTAGGGAGGCCCCGGTGTTCATGCTGGAGGAATTCACCCCATTTCTGCAGAACAGAGAGGGCAAGCTCATGGTGTCGGGGGTGAGAACATATTTTGGATTATTCTGTATGTACTGTGCAGTGTCCACACACTTTTCCTTTTACCTGCTATTATTTTATTACCATAAATACTATAAATTAAATAAATGCAATATACAGTGTTACTGTACTGCCACAAAATCCTCATCACTCCATGCCCAGTGCTGTGAAATCACAGACAGAAACAGGACTCTTGTTCCAACACCGTGGGAGATACGCGATGTCTTGATTCGAAATAAAACACGAGCTTTAATACAATTCTATAGGAAATACAATTTTTTAGCGTGTATCAAAAATTACTTAACTTCTGGTAATGTAGGATGTGTTCCAATCCAACCATCCAGCAAGGCCAAATTATACATAATAAATGATTGTGGAGGAAGAGGTATCACGTTATCTGTCTTGTCCATAGCCAATTATAAAGCTATTCTAAACCACAAATGTTGAGTTCTTAATCAAAGAAAACTACTTCCAATAATTTTGCTGCAGGTTTTTGTATAGCTGCGTGGACGTACGTCAGCTGGAAAGATGATAAAATGTTTTTAGAAGATCAAATGTTATTTAAAAGTTCATATTGCTTTATGTCTTGGAATTGTACTGGCAGGCCTTTTCATTTTCCTTCAGCATGCCCATAGGCTCGGCTCTGCGGTCTTTGCAGCCAGAAATAAAAACACAGAAAGGTGTTTTCTGGCTGAATGATGACATCACGGGGGGCGTAGCAGCAGCCTCTGAATAGTGAAGGCGGCAGTGAGATCCTGCTTCCTTCATCCAGCCAAGGCAAGGCTGGCTTGGGTAAGGGGGTTAGGATTGGGTCCCTGGAAAAAGGAGATAACGAGCCACAAGTAGGGATAATGGGGTGATCAGAAGACGTGGAAAACGCAGGTTGAATGTCATTAAAATCTTCCTGACAGCGAGCTCTATTGTGCCAGGGAATAATCTCGTCGCCTTCAACGGGAGCACTGCCAGGGGAAGGTCTCAGGAGCAGCCCTGGTGCCGATCCAGAGCCCACGGAACTTGGAGGGGACATTTCCTCACACTTCAGAGGGGTCTGGGCCCGGCCCTGGGTGAGCAGAGCAGTGAACTCCCCTGCACCCGCAGAATTCCCGGCTTTTCCTGTCCCCGTGGTGAACGGGTGTGAGGCGCTTCCCAACGCAGGCAGCCCAGGGTGCTCCTGCTCCACTGCAGCACAGCTGAGGCTTGAGAGGCCCCTTCCACACGGTGCAAGTGTGAGGAAGCTGCAAAAGTCACCGTCTGTGGCTGAGCAGACAGGTAGCTCTACCGAGGGAGGCCGCTGTGAAGAGCAGGGATGCGGAACAAGGCCACGCTGGATGTTCGGGTAGCCCAGGGCGGGTGGAGATGGCTTTGGAAATCCCTGCCTTCTGTTTCCTTGCCTGTGGATGCCATGAGTGCAAAGTCAGGGGAGCTGTGAGCGAGGAAGCGCCAGGCACAGCATCACATACTCAAAACGAGTGAGGAAACAGCATTTTCCCCCCCCCCCATGCATCTTGTGTATGCCCTTGGTGAATAAACTGGATCACGAGGGAGCTGACAGCCCCTGCGTCTGTTCTCTCCTGACAGACAAAACTTGCAGGATTGTGAACTCTATCTGCTACCTGGCTCCAGAAAGGCAGCACAATAAATATTGGTGGGAAGTGCCTCTGCACAAATATTCTCAATCCTATGTCGCTTTGTAGGCACCGGTGATCAAACGCAGTTTAGTGCTCAACCTCAGCGAAGTGCCACAAATACCAAATACCAAAAATCACGTTTTCCCAACAGCAAACACGCTTTTGCCCTTGTGAGAGTTCCCTGCACCTGGGTGTTTTTTCCAGCCCCTCTTCCAGCCCTCCAGCCTATCCACATGTTTTGTACTCCACCACACACTGGCAGATGCTGATGTGAAAGTTTCTGTCTCCCGGTAAATTTTCTGTAGCTCAGTGGTTGAGTTGCTGGTGGGAGAGAGGAAGGGGTGAAGGGAGGGGTGCCTAAAGCTCGTCCATTTTTATTCATTAATACATGTACCACAGTCAATGAGATGCAGAGATCTGCTGCACTCATCTGAGGCTAATAAAACCACATTAAATAAAGTTCCTGTGGTTTTTTGGGTGAATTTATTAAAACCTCAAGATCTGTGTGTGGGAAAAAATGACTGCACACCTCCTCAGTTTTTACCTTGCAGCACTCGCTGGTCTGTGGCAGGTCTGGGGAGGGTTTGTCCAGTTACTGCAGCACTTTGTGATTACATTAGTTTAACCCAAAGCAGAATGACACAGTGAAAGCAGTTTCACAGCTACTTTTTGGCGTTGGAAGTCTCGTGCTGTGCTTCTCTGCATCTTCTCCTCATGAAGTTAACAGTGGCCCCCTCTTCTTGCAGCACTCTGAGGTTTCTGAGTTTTGTTTCACTTTGGGTTTCCACAGCTCCAGCACAAAGTCTGTCCTTACCCTGCGTACATCCTCGGGGTGTAATTTTGAGGTTACTAATTGAATTTCAACCAGATTTTCAGATCTTTTCTAATTTTCAACAGAATTTTGAATTATCACGCTGCCCTTGAATGTGACCTCGACTTGCTGTTACCTTCAGAGGAGAGAAACTTTCTGTATTCTATCAACTAAGCCATTGCTAAAAACTGCTGTACAGTACTGGGCTGGAGAAGAACCCCCAGTGTGAAATCCCATTTGATAATCTGTTTCTACTTCGATAATGTGACACCTGTGCTCTCCAAACACATTTTCAGTAAGCTGATTAGTAATTTCATGTTTCCCTGCCTTGCACACAAGGGCTCTGTGGCGCAGTGACACAAACCCACGGAAGCCAAGGTTGTACCTTGTCCACGGCTTCCTCCTGCTCTTGATGACTCTGTCAAGGAACAAAATTGGTTTGTTTGGACATGATCTACTCTAGACAAATTCATCTTGGCTGCTGCTCATCTCTTTGTTGTCTTCTAGAAGCCTAAAAATATTTTAAATAATTGGTCCACAACTTTCTCCCTTGATTTTCTTCTTCCTACTACCATGCCTTTAAAATGCCTAGTTGTATTTAATATCTTTTTTGTCCTGGCCTACCCTTTTCTTCTTTTTTTTCTTTTTTCTTTTTTTTTTTTTTTTGGTAGTTTGACCTAGTTTCCAACTTCCTGTACTCTCTTCTTCTGTTTTAAGCCATTGAAACACTCCTGATTTAGCTACACTCATTTCTAGCATGCTTCTGCATTGGCAGAGTTTATGGTTCTGCCTTTACTGTAGTTTTTTAAAGGAACTGTCAAATCTATTGGATATCTCAGACCTGTTCCCCGGAAAGTCTTTCCATTTCTGTGCATTTATTGAACAATGACTTCTTGATGCCCATTGGTTTCGTTTGGCTTCAAACCTCGGGCTGATTTTTCTCCTGTTCTCCTGGTTTCCTGCCTCACCTCTGGAGCAGTTAAATTCCTGCGTTTCGCCGGGTTCCAGTGTTTTCACTCAATTCCATCAGTTTACAAAAGCATCACTCACTGCAGCAGTGCACAAAACTGTGACACTGCCCTCGATTTTTCCTGTTTCTTTCACCCTCAACCTTGTAACCCATCCGTCTTCTTCTGTACCCGGGCCTTGGGACAGCTCCTGTACCATCTCGATATTTAACAAAACACTCTCTGCTGCCCTCCCCACCCTTCCAGGGAAAGTTGTACCCTCACATATTAATATTCCAGTCATGTAAATCACTTGAACAAGTGCCTGCTATGCTTATTAACTCGCAGTTTTGATCGTGCACCAACACTTTCAGCCGTTCCTGTTAATTCCCCCACTTTTTGCCGCTCAAAATTGTAAGATATTGAGTAGGTGGCTTCATCCTCCTGCTTGTCCCTCCACTAACCATAAATATAATAATTTTTGGTATTTATAAATACCATAAATATGCCCAGATATTCCACTTGTAGCCCTTTGAGCTGAAGTTCCTCAGTGCCACTGTTCTGATCTGCCACAGCTATTGCCAGCCATGTGAAAAATCATGAATTCTGGCACTGCCTTTTTCTCCTACGTTTCTGAAGATGAATGTTGCTCTTTTCCTTAATTTTTTTTCCTGAGATTCGCAAAAGGAAGTAATCACAAAGGCTCCTATGAAATAATGTGATGTTAGCAGAAGTCATCAAGAACTCTACTGAAGAAACTGAACTGGGGGCTAAATTGAAAGGTGGTTTTCTAAATGCTTTTTACAATAAAGCCCAGTTCTGATGAAGTTATGCAAAATGTGAAATTTTCTGCTATTTAATAATATTAAAATTCCCTGGGTTACTGAAGCTCCGGAGATACTTAGAGGAGCTATTAGGGAAAATTTGGCGGGATTTAGGAGAGTCTTTCAGCATCTTGTGAAAGCACATTTTCTACCAGATGTTTGTAAAGAAAGGAAAAAAAAAGCATATTTTGATTCCATTGAATCATCAGCTGCATGAGAATCTTTGTCTTCTGAAAACCCCTTAAGCACTTTCTCTGGATCAAATATTAAGAGAAACTTTCATTAATTAATATAATCTTTTTTTCAGTAGCTGACAGAGATTGGGTTTGGAACTTCCTCAGGAAATTTTCTGATGATTTGAAAGACAGGTTCCTCTTTTCTGTTCTTTTTTAGCTTTTCCAGAACATTACTAGCTGGAGAGCGGTGGCGTTTTTAAGAGTAGCAGGAGACGTTGTTTATAACAGAGAACTCTTTCTGTCATGAAATCACGTGGAAAAATATCAAAATAATCTATTTTAATGCCACTGATAATTCCATCACTTAATAAAAGCAAAAGCACGTCGTATTCCTGTGGAGGAATTTGCTTTCTCCCTGCTCAGGCTTCGCTGAAGCACGGTTTCCAAACTCTCCGGGATGATCACATGCCTAATTGCTGTCGCTGCTGTTTTTCAGCGCTTCCAGTTTATTTCACGTTCTTGATGGAAACCTGTCAGCGGCCACGACTAAGCCAATATTCACCTGCAGTGGCCGAGCAGTGGCACCCGGGGCACCGCAGCCAGCCAGCCCTCAGCACCCGCGGGCGGGTGTCTCGGGGGTGCCCGGGGAGCCGGAGGGTCTCTCCTGCGCAGCCCCTTCGATGCACAGCAGCTCTCCGAGCGCTCCAGCTGCTGCTCCCCGCCCTGGGCCGCCCACGGCCCGGCACAGCTGTGCCAGCGCAGCGCAGTGGGCGGCACGCAACAATCCCCGGCGATGAGCAGCGATGCTCCGAGCGCTGGAGGAGCGCGGGGGTTCCTCGGGTGCTGCAGAACTGCTCCCTGCTCAGTCGCTGCCCCTCCTGCCCGTCCCCTCCCGGGGCAGCCTCCGGGAGCGGTGCGGGAGCAGAGCGGGCGCTGGCCGCCCGTGGCTGCTGTGCCACCATCAGCCCACGCTCAGCGTTAATTACAGCCCAGCAGCGCTGAGCAGGCTTCAGCCCCTGGATGAAGCCACAGAGCCGAGGCCACTGGGAGACAAACCTCCCACGGTGCGCTGGCCTCAGCTGGGGCGCTGGGAATCTCCTCCCCGGTGCCTACTGTGGGGCCGTGTTTGGGTCTGTGCTGGACTCAGGGCTGGTAACTCAGAGATGTTTCTGCCATCGCTGAGCTCACCCAGAGCCAAGGCCTTTCCTGCCCCTCCTGTGGCCACGCTGGGGAGGGACCGGGGGTTTGGGGGAGCTTGGAGGGGACACAGCCAGGACAGGTGACCCAAACTGACCAAGGGGATATTCCAGACCGTTTGGCATCGTGCTCGGTGTGGAAAGGGGAGGGAACAGGGAGAAAGGGGGTTGCTGGCAGCGGTGGTGTTTGTCTTCCCAAGTCTTTGTTGTCCTGGGTGAGGGGCCCCGCTCTCCTAGAGCTGCTGGATGGGAAGTGGGGAATGAATTCCTTGTCTTGCTTTGCTTGTGTGCATGGCTTTTGCTTTCCCTGTGGAACTGTCTTTATCTCAGCCCATGAGTTCTCCATGTTTTACCCTCCCAATATTTCCCCCAGTCCCACTGGTGGGGAGTGAACGAGTGCTCATGAGGGGCTTGGCTGCTGGTTGGGGTGAAACCACAACACACAGAGACACAGACACCAGTGTTGGTTCTGACTTGGTGGAAACTCAGAAACCGTAGCAAATTCACAGCTCACCTCAGCCCAGAACCACTTGTTCACATCTCCTTATCCACAGGCATCGTGGCCTGGCAAGGTGTCCCAGAGGGAGCCAGGCTGTTGCAGTCCCAAAAGAGCAGAATGACCCCTCCCAGCCAGCACAGTGAGAGCCAGCTCCTTAAGATGGGGGTCTGCTGCACGAGTGAATGTTTTGGTGGATGTAGAGTGGGTTAAATCCCGTCTGCCACCCTGAAAACCCAAGTCACCAACAAATGACCAACAACAAATGCACCCACAAATGTAACTGAAAGAGCGTGTCTCCTCAGCGGGCATTCCCCAGCTGAAGAAAGTGACCCCACAGCTTGAAACAACTCATTAATTTGCAGATTCTCCTCAGTACAAAACAAACATAGGTTATCATTCAGGGATTAGATCTCGCGTTCTCTCTGGTATTTAATCTGTTTCGGTAGTCTCTGGAATCAGATGTTTCTAATAAAAGTTCAAGGAGCCGTCAGTAAAGATGTGCAGTGATCTGCCCAGTATCTGTCCGTATCTGACTTGTTTGTTCTGAGATTGAGGGAAGATTTGGAACCTAAGGTTTTATATCTCCTTCTGTACATGTTTGCTTTAGTTTATCTGCTCCGATTTTGAATGTTCCTGCCGCTCATAAAAAAACTCTGCTTTCTTTTGTAGCTTGGAAACTGCTTGACCTCAGTTATCTGTCGTGGCAATGTGTTCTCTCATCTGAAGTCATGTGGTTTGATAAAATGTTTTCTTTCATTGGTGGTGAGTTTGTAAATACTGATGTTCCACTCTCCTTTTGTATGAACCAGTGGGAGCAGAAGCTGTCAATATTTTTTATTCTGCAACAAACCATGAAATCAGCATTGGCATGGCAAGTCAGGGCAGAGTGATCCTTATGCAGAAACTCTGACCAAAATGCCCTGCCAGTGCATCAACAAGATCATGTATTTTTTGGAAACAGTCTCTTCAAAGTATTGATCTGTAGTTAGGATTAACTTCTAGAGGCTCAGAAAAAAAACCCCAACCCTTTAGAATAAAGACCTGAGAAGGGTCCTATGCTTAAAAGTGGATGATTTCTTGTCATGACTTTCATGACCTTTGGAAATCTTGGAGAGATTCTTGGAGTTTCTGAATCAAACTTTTCTGTATCTGAGCTCCACACAAGTGTTCCAAGCTCCATGTTAATTGTACATGAGAAAACTTTGGACACAGAGAGTGGCAAATGCTCGAAGCTACTTGAGTGAAAAAAGGAGAAGATGGCTGAAAAAGACAAGGAGCTGATCCTCATGAGCTGCAACTTGAAGCAAGTCTCCAAACAGCAAGACCAAGCATGTTAATTCTCCTGAGGTTGTAGAAAAATTTGGAAAGATAAACATAATTCAGTCTTTTATAGGTTGCAGTAACAAGAGTTTGGCTCAGAAAAACCCTAAACAAAATATGCATATAGGTGTTTCATCAGAACTACGGAATTTGACAGGGAGTCTGAATTAGGGTAATGATGGATCCGAAATAGGAAGTCTGATTTAGGGTAATCTGTTTGGTGACCCTGTGTGAGAGGTGTTAACCCTGGGTACCACATGAGAAACCCCCATCTCACGGCACTCCTCGAGAATTCTGAGTCGATCCTTCAGCATCTGGATTTCAAGTCACTTACTCTTCAGAAAGAGAAGAGTTAATGCTCATGTGTGTGCGTGTGTGCGTCTAATCAAAGTGTTATCTTTTTTAGACAGCAAAAAATCAGGCATTAATTAGCAGGAAGTAGTGGAGTTGGGCAGAGCACCGTGTGGAGAATACAGCTGAAGGAGCAAAGTGGACCAACCTGGAAAAAGCAGGAGGCAGAGCAGAGTCGGCTGAGCGAAATAAACCAACAGACTGGAATAGTGAACCATCCTGAACAGGGAATTAAGCAAGGAATGAAATCGGCCAGCTTGCCAGGAGGCAGCAGGGCTTACTGGACAGCTCTGCTTTTAATGAGCCTCTCGCAAGCCACACTTGCAGGATGTCAATAGTGCTCATACTGCATTTATTTTATTTATGAACAGACCGATTCTCTGTGGCAATGGCAAAGGCAGAAATATCCCAAAGGCACCAAACTGTCCATGCAGCACCCTCACACCGTGGAGCCGTGTCACAACGTGGTGGAACACGTCACGACAGTCCTGAGGTGGTGATGGATATCGGGATATTGCAGTTACTTACAAAGGTGGCTCTGCTGATGGCAGGCATGATCCCATGTGCACCAAACATGAGTCGAGGGGCAGCCTTGTTTGTAGTGCGAAAAACAGGAGTGTCTCATGTTACTGCTCCCTCCAAAAATGAAATACCGCCCAAGATCCTTAAAAACGGGTGCTCCTAGGCAGGTCCTTCCACCCCTGGAAGGAGCCAAGCAGCTGTGCCAGTGGGAATTCTGGGAATCGGGCATCCTTTAAGACAGAAACAAGCCTCTGAGCATGTACCCAGGGAAGCATTTTTGGAATCCAAAGAGTGCCGTGTGTTCGAGGAGGGCCAGCACAACCGCCCGTCCTCTGCCGGCCCACCGGTACCGGACCCAGCTCACCGGGAAGGAGCTGGGCAGGGCTCCGTGGTGGCTCCGGGGTGGCGGCCGGGCTGGGGCCGGGTCACTGGTGCGGGGAGATCCCGCGGGGCCCCGCTGAGCCCGGGCAGGACACACAGCGGGACCCACCCCCGGAGCCGCCGCAGCGCCGGCCCCGCGCCCGCCCCCGCCCCGGCTGCTGCTGAGGGCCGGGCCCCGCCCAGCGCCCTTATGCTAATGAGGGGCGGTATAAAGGTAACCCAGGGACGGCGGTCGGATGTTTCAGCAGCACGAGCTGGGGGCTGGGGGTGTCCCCCGGGGTGCCCGTAGATCCGCGGTGGTGACTTTCGGCTTGCAGCATGTCTCTTCTTCTCCCTTTCTCAATGACAAGCAGGTTTTCTACTTGTGTGCTGGCTTTACTACTCTTTTGTTATTCCTCTGATTCCTATGAACCATCGACACTGCCTGATCCTCGGGATCCAAAGTTTATTGAGGAATGTGTGCAAACCCATAACAGATTCCGGTCCGGAGTGGATCCACCAGCCAGCAACATGCTCTACATGGTAAGGGAGTCTTCATTACTTACATACAAATGTGTAGCATTGCGATGGTGTTTACGATTCTTAAAGACTGCTTTTGTGATCAAATGCAAAAAATCAGAAAAAAAAAACCCACAAAAACCTGGGGTCATAAGACCAACTGCTTTTTAAAGAAGAGAGGAAGGCTCTAATTAATCAGGTGGCTTCATGCCATTGGATATGGGTACAGTTTTGCCCTGACTGAAGTTGCTCAGTCGAAGCCCGAGATTTCAGCCCTCAGCCGAGCACTGTGGTTGTGTTGTGTGAGAAGCTGCCTCGTTGCGAGGCACCACACGCGGCTCGGCTGCCGGAGGTGTGCTTTTATGCGCAGATCAGAGCACAGCTTTCATGCTCGAGTCAGCGAGAGCAGAGCCTGTTGCCAAACAGCGCTGGAGAGCTTTCTCTGAGCATTCTCTGCAAGGCTCTCACCGACTGAGCCAGCAGAGCAGCAGTTCCGAGGGGCCGGGCCTGCAGGGAAAGCCCCAAAGCACCAAGTGGAGCAGGATCGAGTGCCGGGGACATCGTGTCCCCCACTGCTCTGCCCCCCACCTGCTCCCCGGGCACCTCAGGAGCAACGTCTGCAGCTGCCATGCAAAACACAGCTTGTCTTTCGAGTGGACCACAACCATTGTCCTGAGCTCTTTTTGCCCTGCTTTCTTACTATCTCATATGGTCCCCACCAGAAGATGACGGAGCAACAGCTGTAATTAGCAACACCCCAACTGAAGTTCGAAAAAAAAAAAGTTCATTTTCCATTTCTGGTTGTCAAACACTAAAAGATAATTGTGCCATTTGGAAGGGTAACTGAGCAATAATCAAACTTGAATTGCAAACATGACAGGAAACTATTTAGTTTCTCTTCCAGATGAATCTTTTACTTCAACTGTTCTGAGCTGTACATCCTGACCTTCAGTACATGTTGCTTTGGACTCTTCATTTTCTACATTGCTTTACTGCCCTAAACGAACAAAATATTGTCAGGATGTGTTAAAAGTGCAATATTCATATTTTTAAATTGTGCCTAATTTCTCCTTTTGAAAAAGAACTGAAAATGAAAAAAAAATCAGCATAAGAAAGAGACAAATAAATTGCATCTAAAACAGAAACTAAATCATGCTAAGTATCTTTCAAAACACTGCAAAACCCCTAGTCTTAAATACGATCTCTCCGAGAAACTATTTAATGTGGAGAAAGCAGTACAATACGTGATAAAATCTATTACAAAAGTAAAAGCACTGGATTTGAAAACAGTATTTTGAGTGGCCTTTGGCACTTAGAAAAGGCAGAAAAGAAGATGCTGCCTTTATTTCACAGGGAACTTCTTTTTTGCTGGAGGTGACTGTCCACCTAGATATGTAAAAATTAAGATTGAATTCAGGGCATTCCCATCTTTCAAAAAAGTAGTTTTTAAAAGGAAATGCAAAATGGAAATGCCTTTAATTGCAATTAAAGCTCAACCATAGATATTTGTAATACATGTATTATAAAATGAGAATGTTGATCTAAAATTTTTTTACCTGACAAATGTGAGCTCTTTCTCATCGACCCAAAGCACTGCTTAGTTCTGTTCTAAGCCTCCTCAAAAACAGCAGTCTCACCAGTTTCATCAGGGCTTCACAACAGTCTCTTTTGAATTAGTGCTGCTTTCCATGACTTTTCACATATTATACATGCAATTTTTTCTCCTTAAATCAGCAAGCAACTTGATATGAGATGAAAATTGAGTAGTTGTTCATGAGGGAAAAAAAATTGTAAGTATTGTTTCCTTAACCAGCAGTGATATCTATATGCAAATCTCCCAGTCCTGTGCAGTTTCTTCTCATGCCATTTAGTCCAATCTTTCTGTTTAAGTGCAGTATTATAAGCAAATAAGGAGTGTAACTGCAGTTAAACTAAAGATCACTGTGAACTTTTCTGTACATTGCTTTTCATCTGTCAGCCAGTTTAAGCATTCACACAAAATGGAAAGTATATTTAAACTTACTAATGCAACTTTTAACTTAGTATTATGCATACCTTTATCAAACTTTAAACTTACTACTACTGTAAGATGAAGGAGAAGAGATCCATGGACTTGTATAAAGCAGAATGTGGGAAAAAAAGACCATGAAGCACTAAGGTGCATCTCCCACTGTCATACATCTTTCATCATGGTCATCTCAGAGCATTGCCAAGATGAAGGTTCTGTGTTAACTGGCAGAGTTATCTTCCGGGACTGGAAGATCAGTTCTGTACAATGCCAGATTTTGTCCATTGTCCGTAAAAGTATCTAAGGAAATACCAACTGCTCACTTGAAATAAGACTCTCTGCGCCAAATTTAATACTTGATATACTGAGTTCCTATCTAAATTATTTATGTCCTAGTTTTGTGGGTGTATTTGGTTTGCATGGACAGATTTTGGAAGCGGAGGGGGGATACAGGGGTGGCTTCTGTGAGAAGCTGCCAGAAGCTTCCCACGTGTCCCGCAGAGCCATTACCCTGCTGCTGGCGAAGGCCAAGTCCCTCAGCCACAGTGGTAGTGCCTTTGGGATAATACATTCAAGAAGCGGAAAGGTTGTGCACAAACAATTGCAGCCAGAGGAGAGTGAGAACATGTGAAAGCAACAGCTCTGCAGACACCAAGGTCAGGGCAGAAAGGGCAGGAGGTGCTCCAGGCACCGGAGCAGAGATTCCCCTGCAGCCTGTGGTGCAGCCCGTGGTGAGGCAGGATGTGACCCTCCAGTCCATGGAGGTCCATGGGGAACAGAGATCCAGCTGCAGCCTGTGGAGGACCCCACACTGGAGCAGGTGGAGGCCTGAAGGCAGCTGTGATCCCGTGGGAAGCCCAGGCTGGAGCAGGGTCCTGGCAGGACCTGTGGCCCCATGGAGAGAGGAGCTCGCACTGGACAGGTTTGCTGGCAGGACCTGGGACCTCATGGAGGACCCACTCTGGAGCAGTGTGTTCCTGCAGGACTGCATCCTGTGGAAGGAACCATGCTGGGGCAGTTCATGGAGAACTACACACCATGAGAAGGACTCAAATTAGAGAAGTTTGTGAAGGATTGTCTCTTGTGGGAGAGACCCCACACTGGAGGCAGAGAAAGAGTTTGAGGAGTCCTCCCCCTGAGGAGGAGGGACAGTGTTCGGTGAACATAGGGTTACCCCCAATTCGTGTCCCCGTGTGCTACTGGGGTGGAGGAGGGAGTGGAAAATCAGGACTGAAGTTAAGTCCTGGAAGAAGGGAGAGGTGGGAGGAAAGTGTTTCAGATTGTAATAAATATGATTAATTTCCCCAAGCTGAATCTCTTTTGCCCATGACAGTAACTGGTGAATGATCTCTCCCTGTCCTTATCTCAATCCAGGAGTCTTTGGTTGCATTTTCTCTCCCCTGCTGAGCTGAGGAGGGCAGTGATAGGGTGGCTTTGGTGGGCACCTGGCCAGGATCCACCCCTCCACAGTAGGAAAATACACCCTCCACAAACGTTAGGCAAAGGAAGAAATGGAAGACATAGGTTACAAAATATTTTCAGATTTCTGTAGATGCATTTTGGTGTGATCTTGTGATTTTTAATTACTAACTGGTAGTGTAAACATTACACATTGTTTCAGACTTAGCTATGTTACAAAAAAAGGTTAAATATAGACATAAAATCTAACAAGCTAGCTTTGTTAGATTCTACCAGAAAAATCTACAAAAAGGTAGGTTGTAAAATACACCTTTTCCTTCGTCATTTCTGATCCATTCAAAACAATTTCCCTAGTGATTCCATCATTTGCACAAGCAAGTGAGCTATTTCAATTAATTCAGAAGAGGACAAATAAAAAGTTTATTTTTTAAAAAACTTCAAAACAAAATAGTTCAGTGCTGGACAACTTCATTTACACAACACAAAGTATAACCAGGACTACAAGCATACACTTGTGGTACTGTATCTACCAGGAGGTACAATGCTGTAATCGCTCAGTCAAGGTGTGTGCACAGGAAAACCCAGCAAGAGCAGACACCACCTCCAGCGCAAACAAACGACATTTACATAACTCAATTGCTTAAATAACCACTTTCTGTAAAATTGAATAGCAAGTGAATGAGTCATTCCACAAATATGAATTCAGCACTTAATGTTTCAAGCCACTAAGCACAATGATGTTCATCAAATGGTTTGGTTTAAACTGTCACCAAAATCCCAGTGGGCTTGTGAACTGACCTGCAAGCCATGGCCTTAAGCAAATAGGAGGCTACACAAGACTCTTGCATTATTGCTATGGTAAGCATAACCCTCATTTTCCAGATTTCATGGAAATTCATTTTAATTTACATTAATGTTCTGTCATGGCCAGCACAGCCTTGAAATGCTCATTGTGCCACAAACACTGTATCTGATGGATGTACAGCACTTGGTGTCCAACAAACCAGTCAACCAGTCTGCCATGTAGCTTTGTAGGTCTCAACAGAAGTAAAAAATGAATGAACCAAAAGCATCTATACTATTGAGACTCAGATTGTCCTGAAAGCTGCCCTGAATTACTGCACGGCTAATATAACAAAGTGATTTTTAATTGTCTTTATTTCGCAGAGTTGGGATCCAGATTTGGCAAAGACTGCGAAAGGTTGGGCAAAGAAATGCCTATTTAAACATAACGTACACCTCAAAGAGCGAGGGAAAACTCACCCCAGATTTCATTCTGTTGGAGAAAACCTCTGGACTGGCTCAATTTCTGCCTTTACCGTGAAAGGAGCCATCACCTCTTGGTACAATGAGGTCAAGTACTATACTTACAACACCAATGGGTGCAGTAAAGTATGTGGCCACTATACACAGGTAGGCATTGCATTTCTCCATCTAAACCGTGAACCAGCTTTGCCATTTTGAATCAAAAACTCTACATTTCTGTTGAAGATTCAATGAACTTTTCCAGGTTCTGTAGTCTTACTATGTGTCTGTGTGCACAAGATGTTCTTACGTTTCCATTTATGGGAGGAAAAGAGTCACTGTGTTATTACTTTAAATGTGGCAGTTTGGGTTGGGTTTTTTTTTTAGAAGAAAGTAGTTCAGCCATCAAACAGTCAGGTTGGCCAAGCAGTGCCCAAAAAACAGGCAGTGGCAATGGCTGTGGGCTGCAGTGCATGAGTGGAATGAGGTCCCAGCTCTATCAGGCAGACTTCAAATGCCAAGGGCTGGAGAAGTACCATCATGAAAAGAGATGTCTGCGGTTCTGCAAACACCATGTGTACGCTTTGTCCAACTGCTATTCCCAAAGGAAGTGGGCAAAGTGAGGAAAAGGAGTGCCACTGCTATGCAAGCCTGCAATCACTACCCACAGCTATAGGAAAGCAGGGCAGCTTGCAATAGCAGCTCTAGGGTTAAATTTTGATCTGAGGCTATTTAATTTTTTTTGCAGAGATACACATGTGCGTCCAGGACTTGAGTAGATGAGGTGAAGCTGGTGGGCTTTCTGAACTTGTGTGCAGGGAAGATACTTGGATGCAGGAGCTGTGAGGGGTGACTGTGTTGCTCTTTGAGCTTGCTCTCAAGGACATTGCAGCAGTCAGCACCTGGAAGCTGCACAGAAGCACACCTTACCTGGCACTAAGGCACAGTGCTGTTGACCATGGTGTTTGTAGAGGAGCCGCCCATGCAGTTTCATGGAGGTAGAATGAAAAAATAAGATTATTCTCACTTGGAGTTAGCAGTTATAGTGACTGTAGCTAGAAGATGCATATCTGCCAGCCTCAGGAGGTGTCCTTGGGTCTTTATTGTTGGGGAACTCCTCATTCCTCTTCGTCTTCCCAGCTGTGGAGAAGAGAATTTTCCCTGGGCACAGTTACTGCAGTTACTACAAACCACTGCTCAGAGAGTGGCCTCCTGGGATGGGGAAGGTCCTTTTATTCAGTCCTTCACAGTCCACAGGACTGAAGTTGTCTATGGCTGGTGCCAGGAGCAACCTCTGCTCTGCCACTGCACTGAGAAGACCTTCAGGAGCCTGAGGATTGTCCCATCTTCCCAGAGCTGGCACCAAACAGGCATAAATGGAAAGAGCCAGACCTCCCCTTTAAGTCACTGGAGGCACAAATGTATTTATGTGCTAGCTTGCCAGGATCCTTCCATACTGCTCATGTAGTCAGTCATTGCTGCTGTTTTATCACCCTCAAGTACTGCTGTGCCCTTGTCTCCCTTCTGCTGCTGTCATGGGATTTACTTTTCCAGGACTGCAGCATTGGCTGCACTCTGATAGGATGCTGGGTCCCACAGAAAAGCTTCTGGTAGAGAGAGGATCAGTAAGTGAACCAATGGCCTTGCCTCTAGATTATCTTAGTCATGGCCATGATGTTAAAAGGCAGGACTGCAGCCCGGACGCGATCCTCCTCCCTGCTCCTCCCATAATACCAGTGCCTTCTGGCAATTTGCTTTATGTGCCCACGGGATTTAGTAAAGGGGCAGCCAGCCCTCATAGGAGCTGTAGCAGATCATGCAGCCTTTTCAGGTTTGAACTCAACTCCCACAGTAGGAACGACAGAAAGCTAATGGATGAACTTGAAACAAGGGAGATGAACTTCACCTTTCTCCTTTGCAAGAAAGGAAAACAACCTGTTACAGCCAGTTATTTCTTCTTTCAGCATCGTTTTAGCAAATACGTGGTGAATTGGGTAAAATAATCAGTCTTTTTTCAGAACAAACTATGAGTTTGAGATCCATCACTGCTGCTTTTCCCTGTGAAGCGTGCCCAAGGAGTCCTTTTCATCCCATTTGTATGTCATAAAACAGAGGAGGGCAGGTCTTCTCCTAACTCTTCAGGTGCTGAATCAAAGCCTTTGTCACCAGTGTATCCATCTGTGTCTCCGCAGGTAGTTTGGGCTACAAGCTACAAGGTTGGCTGTGCTGTCCACTTCTGTCCCAAGGTGGCATACACCACCATACGCAATGCAGCACACTTCGTCTGCAACTATGGGCCGCCGTAAGGTTTTTTGTTACGAATATTTCACAGGGTTTGGGTCCCACTCCTTCCCTTCCACAATAAGCAAATTTATTAGATCAGTCCATTTAGTCGTGTTTTTTGTGGGAGGAAATGGTCTCCAAAATAGAGAAAAAGGTACACCTTTGTCCAACCAGCATTTTTTTATTTGCTAGATGAGGGCTATGTATTGGAGCCAAAAAGCATTGGGACTGGAAGAAAGGATTAAATATAAGATGTTGACATGAAAATACTGAAGTGATCATCTTAAAACTAATCCCTTGCTCCTGAGTGCCAAGGTCACCCCAGACAGTTGCCAAGGGGCAAGCCCAAAGTCTGAAGGTACTCCCACACGTGCCTGCAGAATTAAGCCCCTAAGTCAGTGGCTTGGATAAACATTGAAGTGTGCAATGCTGGCAACCTGCAGTCTTAGCAGCTGAGGGCTGCTTATGAGGATGGGGCTGCTCAAGGCAAAATTTGATCCAGAGGTCTTTCATGTGTATAGTATATCCAGCTAGGATGGATGTATTTATCTCTTCTCCAGCTAATTAATGCCACCACGGTATAAATGCAGCCTTAAAAGCTTTACGTGCATACTATGTTGGGCCAAGGCCAGGCCAGCCCTTGAACTCAAGCAAGTTTGGCATTCCTTTTGCCCTTGCCTCATCCTTGGAAGAATATGTACCCCTGACTAGATACCTTGAAATGACACGGCTGCTGCTCCCCCCAGAAGCCCCACACCCAAATGCGTTGTGCAGAGAAATCTCACTGGACTTCACTCTATCAACGCAAGTGAAGCAAAACTCAGGTCAAAACCTAATTAGCAGTAGGTATTAATGTTCTGCCAAGGGCTGTTTTGAGAGCAGTGTGATTTTCCTTCACAGTGGGAATTACCCAGTGCGCCCGTACAAGACGGGAGACGCGTGCAGTGAGTGCGGTGGCGAGCAGTGTGATAGCCAGATGTGTCGTAAGTAGAAGACAACCAGACATCCTCCCCAAGCACATATAGAAAGGGAAAGAGCACACAAAAGATACCGGCAGGAGGCAGGCATAGCACTCTCCTGTTCCTAAATATAGGCTGAAAATCTGCAGTCAGAAGCCTAGTGGGTAGTGATGCACAGAGAGAGGCGAGGGGGGTGGAAAGAGCCTGTTTTCTACCCTGGGGAGTGGTGGGACAGGATCTGCTCTTCAGGTGCTGGACGATGTGATACAGCAGATATGGCGGCTGCAGTTTAAGGTGTTATTAGCCCTGCCAGAAGTTGCTGCTTGCAGAAACAGAAAGCAGAGAATGGGATATCTGTCCCATCCTGGGGCCTCCAGGTTATTATATGATGTGTGAGCTGTGGGTTGAGCTGGTGCAGGTCCAGGAAAGCTTTGCCCCTGCCATGCCTCTGTGGGTGGGGAGAGCAGCCATGGCACTGCCAAAGCTCCTCACTCCAGTGAACATCAGGCAGGCCATCTACTTTCCCCTAAGCACTGGGAGAGAGCAAGGCTGACATGCAAGAGCCTTCATGGAGATGCAGTGTTCAACCCAAGTCTGGCAGCCTTCCTGATATGCCTGCACTTGGCTTTTGCCTGAATGGAGTCAGGAGGGAAGGAGACCTGAAATTTCCATAAAGACAAGGCACTGTGCTGTGGACATTGGCCTGTGGGGACCTGAGGGTATGGTCAAACTTTTCCCCAGCACTCAACCATTGGTGAACTAAAGGAGTGGGAAGATGGCGTTAAAACACCAGTACTGCAGTAATGTGAGGGAGTCCTGGATTCACAGGGTTGTTTAATGTTAGTTGCAGGCTGAGGATCTCAAAACAGAAGGCACAGGGCAAAAGCCAAAGTGATCTTGGGAAGCACATCTCGGGGGGTGAGTCCTCTCTGCACCAGCCACTGGTGGGAGGAGAAGTCAAAAAAGTGTGATCAACCACTCCTCAGCAGAGTCCTGAGAGTCACTCCAGGGCTCTGCCAGAGTCAGCGGATCTTTGCTTCTTCCTGAGAAAAAACACATCAGTTGTATTTATAGGCCCATTGTGATGCTCACATTTCATTCCCTTTTGCTTAGAGTCAAATTGTTTCTATATTATAAGTGTGCTTATGTTTACTTCTTTTCCCTCTCCAGGAAATGCAGAGCGTGACAAAGTCAGTGGTAAGTACCACTGGAATTACTGCTTCCTTTTGTTGCCTGTGTTGCAGTTATACTTGAAAACAAGTAAATTGTTTTGTTTACAGATTCCAAGTGGCATCCAGAGTGGGACAGACCTGCATGTGATGAGTTCTGCATCTCTGTTATTGCTTTAAGATCATTAGTCGTAGTACTGACATTTCTGGCCACCTGTCTACTACCCAAATACTGGTCTCTAGTATCCGTCAGTGGGTGACACACATGTAGAAGACCACAAGAGCACTTGGCTCAACTCACCTCTTCCATTCACATGAGTTACTGGCAGCACAAACATTGGTAGAGACGTTGTTTGCATCCACAGGTGATTTAGAAATACAGAAATAACATCTGCATTGCAGGTCGTAGTTACAAGCACTGATAAACAGCTTTCTTATTGCTCAGAACCAGTTAAAAGTTTAAATGGCTTTAGATATTAAAATTGCTTGAAAAGTTAAAAATTTGAAGTATTTTTCAAGTGGAGCAGTGTGCTTGTGTTCTGGTGGGTATGAGAGCACATTGTCCAGGCAGCACACGAAGGTGTAGGCAGCTGCCCAAAACACTTTAGGAAGGGCCGGAGAATGTCCAGCCCAGGAGCCAGGCCCCAGCCCACAGCCAAGTCACAGGCAGAGCATGCACCTGTCTCATTCCTATTGCACTCTTACCTTGAGTGCTCCTACAGCAAGGTGCAGAGTGGCCTGTATCATTTAAACTTTGTTTTAAGGAATTTTTCGATCCCTGTGAGCTCTGGCATTTGTATCCTGTGGCAGGCACCACACTGCCCAGTTTCACAGAGCACTTGTGTCATTGGTACTTCTTTTTGCTTAGAATTTGTTTTTAAACTCATGGCACCTGTGCCTAAACAGTTTTACCTGTTTTTACATGGTTATGTATCACTGCAATTTTTCCTGTTGTGTTTTTTTTTTTTTCTGAGCATAGGGGTTTTACTGCTGTTTCAAACAATAAATTGTTATTTCCTGTTTCCTGTGTGGTAATCATGAATTTGCAATATGAGCTACAGCTTAACTGCTGGTGCACAAAGTAACCCCACATTCAGCTCCAACTTGCACAACACTAGAAACAATGCTGGGAAAGATAGAACTCCAAATAAAATCACACTGTGCCCAGAGTTATGACTTTGGTTCAACAGCTGCCAAAGAACGAGTCTCTCGGAACCTGCGCATCTGGAGCAGGCAGAAAACTGGGGGGGCAGCTGCTCTGTTCAGCTGGGTATGTCCTCTACCAACTACAGTCACTCAGCTCAAGCAGAGTCTGGAAGCAGCAGAGCTGCACAAACTCAAGCTGGACCACAGCAATCCATGTCTATCCTTTTAGAAGCTTCTGCACCTGTCGCTCTGCACACACTGCTGTAAAGGAAGCCAGGGAGTTCCCCTCACCGCTTCATTTCTGTGGTACTATCACCACAGTACCTGTCAGTGTTTCTGCATACCCACTCCTGACCCTGACTCCTGATCTTACTATTGGCGTGGATTTCAGCTGAAAACACTGGAACTGGGACCCAGCATTTCTCACATTACACCTCCAGATAGTTATCTGCTAGTACTGCTTGTACTAGAATCATTTCAGTATCATAGCATTCCTGGAATAAATCATTTTTCAAAATGCAAGTATGGCTGGGGACAAAACTATGAATGTCATGCTTGATATATCTTAATATATATACATCTTATTCTGTTGGCTACTGGAGCTTCCATAGCCAAGACAGCACAGTCACAGACACTCTCGTGTGAAACCCAAGCCTCAAGCTCCAGGGACTGCAAAGTCCCATCTAAAAATCGGCTGGCATGAGGCACATGGGTAGCAGGACTGAATGTGTGTGCACCCTCCTGCACAGGGCTCCACAGCAGACAGCCCAGCACAGTGTCTGCCCCACAGAAGCCATGTGGGTAAGATCCTACTACTGGGAAGAGGAATGCAGGGAACGGAACCAGGTACACTGCTGTGTCTGGGGAACTTAAAATGAGCTCAGCAGGAGTTCTCCCCTGCTTAGTTTAATGGATGCTTGGTCTCCACGAGAAGAAACAGGAGCACAGAGACCTTAAAGTTCAAAATGTTAACTATATGCTTAAGCAGCTCTTGGGAAATCCTTAAAAAAACTGATTAAACCCCCAATCTTTACAATGCGGCATCTTTCAAACAAAAAAAAAAGTACTTGAAAATCAAGAAGTCAAGAGAAGAAAAGTAGCTTTGTCATTTTCAGGATATCCAGAAATCCAGGTATTTAGCTGTGGATGATCAAACCACTTTTATTCTGTCAGCTGCCGAACACCAGCTGGTGTTTCTAAAAAGCTTTGTGTAGTGCTGGTACCACTGAACCCATCAGATCACTAGTTTCTGACACAGGTGGCTTGTGACACATCATGTTCTCAGTGAAAGATCCTTAAATAGTATTTTCCTGATTGATCCAAAAGAAACTGCCGCTTACGAACAATGTAGTCCCTAAGAACATTGGGAGTATTTTTTCCTTAACAATTAAGTGCCAAGAACTGCTCACATAATTGAAAGGCCTAATAACTTAGGCTGATGTTGTGCCCTACCCTAGAGGACAAGCACCGTAGCTATGTCCCAATGCTCATGCACTGGCTATCTAACCAAATATATTCTCAATTCTTACATTTATGTGTGTGGAAAAAAAAAAAAAGGCTGTGTTTTTTTCACCCCCTGGTTTCAAATAAAAGGTCACTAACCTAAAAGCACTGAGCTGCACCCTTCTAGGAGAATCATTTCCACTGCATGTGCAGTGATCAAAATTCCAAAACCCAGCAAAAGCACTCTTAAGAGTCATGGAATTAGTGTGGCTCTATCTCCTCCTCATTACATTTGTTTCTTTGATCGCTAATGCATGAAATAAGCAACAGCTGCTCTCCTGGTGCACTTTATTTCATCACATTTTAGTTTCAGGAAACTGAAAAACCTCTAAACTTCCTTTAAAATAGAGGAAGTGCCTCAAAAAAAAAAGTAACACAATTTTTAAGACCATCTTGCAAGAAGGAACTAAATAAAGATATATTTAAAGGTAAATTACACAACTTCATGCTTTCCCTGCAGCACAATCTGTATGTAAAGACACTTTGTACCATCTTCTGCCTAAAAACCCATCAGTATAATGCTAATAAATGACAGTTTATTAATGGTATGCAATGAAGATTACGGTTTGTCTGATTTTTAGATGAGGTGTGAGTTTGTTTCCTGGACAACAAAATGGTGGTTGTGCAGTAGATTAACTAAGAATTTAAGAACACTGAATTAAAAATATTTATTAACATCAAGACAAGACACACAAAATAATCAGCTTTTACAAAAATAAAAGCATAATATAGTAATAAATCTTGCCCATTTAGCAAAAGTTATCACCACAGCTAAGGCTGCATATTGTCTGGTACTCTTTCACAGAATTACCTTGAACTTTCACCTTCCCAGAGTTCTCTGACCCAAATGTTTAACACTCCACATCAAACTCCTAAATGTTTCTGTTGTGAAACCTTCCCTTTAGGTAGATGAATATTATCCAAATACATTCTCTTACTTTCTCAAACAACAGTGCAGCAAAGATTTTGTCACCAACCTTGCCAAGTCTATACAGCTATTGTAGGTCCATTAATTAAACTGTACTTAGGAAAAGAGAATGATCTTTCTACTTAGTCTTTTCTTTTCCACATTATACCAACAGCAAAAAATCTCCCATCTTCCAAATATAAAAATGTTCATTATCAGAGGAGACAAGTAAACCTCTTGGGTGGTGAACTACTTCTTTTTCTTTTTTTTCTTTTCATCTGCTGCCATTTTTAACTTTACTTCTTCCTCAGGAAGTGCTCCTAATTTCTTCTTCTTCGCATTCTTTACCTTTTCTTTGATGGCTTCAATATCAATCTTTTTCTCAGTGGAGGCTACATAGTAAGAAATACAAAGGTAACAGACATTAATTTAACTTCTGAAAAATGTTAACAGTCTACAGGAAGACTTTATATATAAACACAGTAAACTGCATCCTTGGGCATTGGTTAGGACTCGTTTTATGTTCACTAATGATTTTATAGATTATTCTAATAATCATTTTTGTTGACACTAGTATTATCTACAAATCTTATTCAGCAGAATTTGAAGAACAGTTATATAAAAAAATCCCATACAAGAACATTTGAACATAGATGCCACACCCTACAGACATACAAGCTATTATCACCCACTCCTCAGAACACAGATGTACTTGTCTGAAATTAATACATACACACTCTTAGACATAGGCTTGATAGATCTTGCATAAGAAAAGAAATTAACTGCTGAGTGCTTATATCCAGAGAAGCTTTACTGGCATTTTGTCTTTCTGCAAGTAACTGAAGTGGTAAGATCCCAAACATGCCTATCACATCTTTATACTTTCTCCATGGCCATCCATTAATGGCCACTGTCAGACAAAGCATGAGGAAAGGTGGATTGGGGGAATATGATGCAGATCTTTTGACACCTCCATAAAAACCTTTATTAAAAGCTTCTATAGGGAGTGCCAGAATACTGAAGTTAAACACTTAGTGCTGAGCAACACGAATAACCTACTCTTATGTTCACACAGGTGACGGTTTTTTTTCCTCTTTTGAGCACAAGTCATGAGTTTGGATCTAACTTTCCTATCTCACACAGTTAATTCCTAAATCTAATGGTGGGTACCAGCTGACTTCTTTGGATTTCAGTTCTCTGCATACAAACTACTCCTGTCATCTGTTCTTGGAAGACTGAAGGATTTCAGCTCAAAACACATAGCAGCTAGAAAAGGACCACATTTGAGACACAGCATACATAACAACAGGATCATTGGAAATTTACTGCCATCACAACAAAAAAAAGTATTGTATCAATGCTGCAAAACAGATGCTTTTCAAGAAACACAAACTTTAAAGTTCATAAGAAATTGTGTAATATGTAGTGTAATAATATGTAGGTAGTATAGCTAATAGTATATCTAATACTATGAATATGAAGCATAATCAGTGAGAAACGAAGACCTGTTTCTCTAGTGTATTAAAAAATAAGTAATCTGAGAACATAAGCTCTTACTCCGCACATCGTGTGGTTTTACTTTAACTTTCAGAAAAGCTATTTACCCTATCTTGTACCAAAGTTGTGATGTTAAGTTTTTCAATTAAGTATTGCTTCCTGTTTACTTGAATGTAAAAGTCATGGCAGCTTTATTGTAAAACTGAAAGGCAAAAATTGATGAAGCTAGAACAACCAATTGAGACTGACTCTTCAACAGAGAATTGCCATTTCATAGGTATAGAATTACTGGCTAGATGATCTTTCTACTGTCCCTGGCAACTCTAGGCATGGATCTAACCACCAGGATTTTTTTGCATTACCTTTCTTTTTCCTAGGCTGCATTTGCAAAATCACTCAGCCTAGAAATTGACAACAGGAAGGTTTTAGAACAGGAAAAAAAATTATTACCTTTCTTTGTTTTCACAGCTGGCTTTTCCTTTGGTGGGATAAAAGCTTTATTTCTTTCTTCTTGTCTTCTCTTGATTGCATCTGCTTGCTTTGCCTAAAGTTACCAATTAAAAGGTCAAGTAGCAATAGAGCAGGGCAAAAAAGACAAAAAAACCCCCCAAAAACAGATCCCAAGTCAGCAATCAAATGCTTTTTAACTGGACCCTGGATTAGTACAACTTTACCTTTATCTCTTCCATTTGCTTGCGTTTCTTCTGTCTTTCTTTCAAGAAGTATTCGCCACTTGCCAATTCTTTATCGATCTGTGTAAGACAAGTAGCAAGAAGTTTTACTTAATTATGCATTGTAAGGCAGATACATAATATCAGGAAATCAGAACATGACAGAAAAAGCCTCCCCATCTCTTTTTACAAAGAACACAATTTCAGGTGTGCTATATTCCTGCATAACCAAATAAAGTTTCAACTGGCCTGGCTTTCTGGCTGCGGAGGTGGGAACGGCGTGTACTCCTTCTTAGTATTTTTCTTCTTGGGCTCCTTGCGTTTTTTCAAGTTCTTCCGCTTGAATTTAGGCAAAAATCTTTCCCAGCTTTGTGTCCTCAGTTCAGGATCTTTTGCTAACTCCCTTTTGATCATCAAAGTCTTCAGTAGTTTCAGAATGTCACAAAGAAGTTATTAAAAAAAGAGTATTACAGTAGAAGCCAAGAGATTGAAAACAGAAGTTTCACTAGACTTTCTTGCAGTGAATATGCTACATCCAAACCTTCCACATCTCACTTCAGTAAGAGCAGAGGGGCTTAATTACGAACAGCAGAACCAGACAGATGTCTCAAAACAGGGACAGAAGGCACTGGAGAAGGTGCCTCAGTTTAAATGAGCAAGTATCAAGCCAACAACCAAAGGGAGAAAGTTGATACACACTTTGATGTTTTCTCAGATACTGCCATAATCGTGTTATGGCAATGTATCCTAGTAAAATGGGGGATATCAAAGTCAGTGGTTTTTATAAAGCAGCACACTACAGAAATTCTCAAAAATAGATTACCATGTAAGTTATTAATAACTTACATGTAAGTTATTAACATACAACTCTCTGGGAAGAAATAGTATTTTCTTGTAAAGAAAAATGCAGTGAACCATGCTAACCTTGATGTTATATATGGGATGTATATTCTTCATTGTGTCCAGAACAACTTTTCTAACCTGTATTGAATACAAAACAAAAAGAACAGAAAACTCAGCAAGTATTTCATATGCTAATCAATTAAAATATCAGCTGTACTATCTTGCTTCCTCTCCCCGCCTTTGCCTCCCCAAAGTAATAAGATTTAAAATCACAGGAACATTAAGGTTGGGGAAGACCTCCAAGATCATTGATTCCAGCCTTAAAAAAGCTAAAGCACAGGGTTAACTGGAAGGCACAGCAGTTCAAAAATGCCAGTCATATGGTCATGCTTCTAATAGACTCCAGAAGCCCCACGAACATGTTACCATGGATCTTATGATGTCATGAGGAACTTGCTTTTGACAAGCATTCTTCTCCCACATAGTTATTAAAACATATATAGATACTTTTTCTTCCAAGACAGAAAGATCTTAGAGTCTAAACAAAATTCAGCAGCTAAGATGGTAAGACTACAGACGTTTGTGTAAATGTAGCTGACTAACACATAACTGAAAAGTAAGTGAAATACTGCTGAGTTTGCCAGATTTTGTGTATCGCCCACCCTCGAGCTGGGCACAGAAGTTTCTGTTTGCAACACAAACGGCTCATCTACCTCCTCTTACCTCTTTTAGCCCACTAAAGGGTCCAAGAGCTGAAACAGTGTTGCCTTGCACCATAATATAACAGTTTGTTAACAGTTCCAGGGCCTACACCAAAAAAAGAAATTAAATTAGTAAAATATGAAGACCTGACACAAATTTGGGTGTCAGTATTGTCTAGTTACTTCATCTACAGGAAATACCTTAAGAGTAGATCCTTTTGGCCCAAGAAGCCGTGCTCTTCTTTTTATAAAAGTCTCTCTCTTCCTCACCAGAGAGCCTATCTTAATGATGTCACATGCCACATCATCCTGAAGGATACGAACTGCCTAAAAAGACAAGATGCAGGTGATGTCATCTGAATTCAAATCTATTACTTGAAAGAGTCAAGAGACTACTTTATTCTTCTCCCTTTGCTTTCAGATATATTTACTTTAAATACATATTTTATCTTACTTGACTCACTTGAAATTCCCTCATTTTTAAAATGTGGTATTTTATAAGTATTATGATAAAATTTAAGTATGATATTATGATAGAATTGAAGACAAAATATAAGCAGTATGATGGACAAAAACTTTCAGGATTTAATACAGACCTGCTCAAATGGAACACTTCTTGCCAGAAGTTTTATTAAGTCTCTAGCCCTAATGATTGCATACGGATCAAAAGTCTTCTTAGTGGTAGTTACAGTCATGCTTCCTTCAATTAGGTCCAGCACTGCATTCACATACTGCAGTATTTGAAAAGAAACACCAAATCAATCTCATAACTCAGCTTTGGCAGTAAGCAGTTAACAAAGGGAATGACACATGCAGAATGTACATCTATTTTTCAAAATTTCTTAAGTGACTTCTAGCTTAAGAAACTTCACACACACAAAGACAAAAACCAGACTGAATATGTGTCACAAGGCCCAAAGCACCACCTCTACCTGAACTCAAGCACAACAAAGCTGTCAGTGTCCGGATGACAAGATACTTGCTGCTGCAAATACTTTGCTGACAGCATTCGTAAAGAACTGCAAGTCTGGCTACGCAGTTCTTCACCAATTTTGATAACAAAAAATGGCACTACTAATTCAAAATGCAAGCACAGTAGAAATTTACTAATACGGTATGAGAAAAGCAATTTGCACTATTTTTATTAGCTTAAGTAAGACCTGTATGTCCTAAAAGGTAAAGTGCAGTATCACAATTATTAAGAGTTCATACATGTTCACCCAAGGCTTTCTGGACAAGTGGCCAGCACTCTTTCAAGTACGCTTCTCTATACTTCGGGAACAATGTTGCAAAACTGCTTTCTTCCAGCAGCCCTTTGGGATTATCCTCTCTTGTAAAGGCTGGCTCTTTCCATCCATCTGGCACTGTGAGAAGTTCAGATTCATCAACTGTTATTAAAAAAAAAAAAGCTATTGTTATACGAAGATTGGCTTAATACACTGTTGAATACGGTTTGCATCTCTTCTGACCTTAGAAAAATTACTAATTTAAACTATTTATATTAAGAAAAAAATAAAAGAAGAAATCCGCAGCTGAGATATGCGCTGTTGACGTGCTATATACAAGATGATTATGCAAGTATATTATACAAGAACAAGGCACAAACTGAGGCGAGGAAGCCGAGTATCTCGAGGGCGGGAGCACCACAACACAGGCACCGCCGCTGCCGGCCCCAAGCACCCACCAGCCGCCTCTACCCTCCGCAGCGCCCCACGGAGAGAACCCTCAGCCCGCGGCCCTCCCGGCGAGCCGTCAGCCCCGCACGGTCCCGCGTCCCGCCCCCACCTGGCGCTGCTTTCTTCTTGTTCTTGTTCTTCTGCTTTTCTTTCTGCCTCCGCCCCCGCCNGCCCCGGCCCGGGCCCGGCGTCCTCCTCGGGCACGGCCGCCATGTCCGCGCGGCCGGAAGGGGCGGGGCCGCGCTCCGGTCCCGCGCCGCGGGGCACTTCCGCCGCCCCGGGTGTGGGACGGCCCGGCCGGACACTTTCCTGTGGTGCGGGAAAGCGCAGCCGCGTCAAAATCTGCACCCAGGGACACGGACAGAAATACATTAAGTACTTCGGTGCTCATCACAAACGAAAAGGGATTCCCGATGAGACCTAGTTTTTTTTCTGAATAACGTAGTTTAAGGTTTTCTGGGGGATGCTCTGCATCCTCCTCCCTGCCCCATCCTCTAGCTGTAACTGAGCATTTCCCTGAATTAAAGAGCAAGAATGTGCCTCCTCCGCTCTCTTTTACGGAGATCATGAAAAGCCAATAGAGTGAAAAGTGGAGACCTTTAAGAGCAAGAATACTCTGAAGCAATGTTGTCTTTGGCAGATGTTCACTGCATCTGTCCATAAAAACCTGCACTCTACGATGTTTAATTACTTAAATGATGAGAAAGAGATTTCTGACATCTGATCTATAGCTAAGTAAATTATTAATTTAAAAATAAGTTTTGACCCCCCCGAAACCTTTCCTTCGGACCTGGCTGGTGTTTTTCCTAGCCTGCTCCATCTGCCAGCCCTTTGCCCACCCCATGTCCCACAACGAACAGGACTCCCAAGATCCTTTCCGTCTGCAAGCTTGACATGGAGTTGATGCAAGCTTTTTTTTTCATTATTTATTTTCATTTCTGTCCGCCAACATCCTTCAAAGAGGGATGGGGAGCGCTTCCCACAGGCGGGAAGGAAGCTGAGGGGGAGCCCGCGAGGCCCTTGGCAGAGGGGTGCTGGCGGTCCCGGCGCCCTTTGGAGCGGGTGGTTATCCCCTCCCGGTCCCGCTAGATGGCACCGCCGCCGCGCGGAGCGGAGCTTCCCCAGCGGAGCTGCCGCCCGCCCGCCCGCCTGTGGCTTCCTTCCCCGGCAGGGACACGGCCGGCAGGGATGGAGGCGCTGGGAATGTGTGCCCCCTCCGCCCACGCTGCCCTGCCTCGCCCGGCACCGGGCTCTGGATGCCGAGTGCCATTGACGGAAAGGTTCCGTGCCCCTGGGACGAGCACAGGGAGGCAAATTTGCCTCTCTCGGCTCTTGAACACAGAAGCGTTCTGGGGCTGCTTTCTGGGCTGGTATTCCTCAGCGCTGCAAAGCCTTTGAGCGTAGGAGGGAGGTCTGGCCCGGGTACAGACACCCAGTCGATGCGAAGGAAGGGCTGGGGGTCCTGGGGAGGTGGCTCAGTGGAGCGCATGAAGCACACAGGGTGTGTCTCTCTCACCCGAAACCTGGCCACGTGTTGTGAAAGCGCAGCAAAGCATAGTTGGAAAGAGTTTGAGGGAGGATAATTAGTTCAGTTCAGCACTGGTTTAATGTCTGACTCTTCCTGTGATGCAGCCCACCAAGATAATCACGGGAGTGGGCTGTGGAAGGGGCCCTCAGTGCTTGGCAGTGCGAATAAGCTTCCTGACGTGACGAGAGGAGAGAGGTAGAGAGGCTGCAGTCCATGGAGTGTTAGGAGTGTGAAGAAAAATTACAGGCTTCAGCCTCCAACCTGCCAGCCTCCTGAGCAGTGCACTTGCTCCACGTGTACATCCCACACTTCTGCAGTGGCAGCGATAGCCTACTCATGTACCCTCTCCTCTCCTGCATCCCTCCCCTGCGCCAGCTGCTGCTGCAGGGGGGCCATCGAGCCACCAAGGCTCTGTGCTGGAGAAGTGAATGATGCATGGGGTAAGGGGCAAGGGACTGGGGCCCTGTGAGTTCTTTACTAATGATTGGCAACCCTCTCTGATCCAGCGCTGCACTGAAGCATGTCTTTGCCTGATCAAGACAGGTACATTGAAAATAACAGAAAATAGAGGCAGTAGTGCTAACGGGCTTGGAAGATGTGAATCAGGAAGGGCTGGCCCTCAGGTCCCCTCCTGTCTGATTTTTTGAAGGAGACAGTAATTTCTTATCTTTCCTCTTACCTCAGTGTCTGTGGTCTGGCTGGAAGACACTGTGAAGACACTTCCCTAAATTCCTAATAGGAACAGGATGCTCTCACAGACCTGGTCTGCTCCTCTGGACAGCCTTCTCACTCTCAAGACAAGAGCATGTGTATATAATTTTTACTATTCACAGCTCAAATGCAGTAGCCAGCCACTGCTCATGTGGTGGGGTTAGGAAGCTGAGGACAGCCAGCTACAGGGACAGTGGCTGCTGAGGGGACAGGGACTGACGCTGGTGTCTGGGTGACTGGGATGGGGGATTCTGCAACCCCACAAGAGCAGGGTCCTCTGCACGCTGGTTTGAAGCTGAGCTCCCAGGCAGGAGGGACAGTGTGAGTGCCAGTGCAGTGGTGGGACACAGTTACCACATGCGGGGATGCGGTGCTGCTGCGAATCCCTGCCCTCCACCACCCCTTCCCCCAGGGTTTGCATGCCCTCCCAGCTCTTCCAGGAGTGACATGTTTTCCAAAAGCACCTTTCACTGGCAGCACATGCCATGTTTAATGTTCTGCCAGCCCGGATGGGATGGAGAGACCCGGGTGCAAAGGGCTCCTTCAAAGACCTTTGTCTGAATAGTACAGATCCCAGTCTAGCAAGAGCCCTACACCTGCTGGAGCCATTGCTGTGCTTGGGAGGACCTGGGCCAGTTCTGTGTGTGTGTGTGTGTGTATGTGCAAACGTTTTTTCCTCTTAAAAACAAAGTGAAGGAATGAAACAGCACAGCCTCCCTTACACGTGTTTCAGGCGATGCCATAAAAAGGGCAGAGCACTGCTGTTAGAAGGAAGGTGCCTCCTTGTTATGCAGCGAAGTAATTATTTCCCAGTCAGTAGATAGGACTCCAGCCACTTGGCAGTTCCTTACATGCCATTTTCCTATCCAAAAGAGCAACTTGGGATTTTGTGATAATTCAAGTAATCAGATGAGCTCATGCACATGGCATTCATTTGCTAGAAACGCCACACAGATCCCATTCAGCCGTAGCACTCATAAATCCATGTGACACTTTTATCTATTTATAAACTTTTAACAGCAGGTTATGATTGTTATGCAAGCCATTTTCCAGGGATTAATAAGCAGCTTTTGTTGATGGCAGCGAGAAGGGCCATTAACTGCTCTGGGGCAGTCATTAATCTGTAGTAAATGCTAAGCATCTGGATCATTTCTATGTAATTAAATAATCAATACTGCCTTTTGATTCAAATAACTGGAGAATTGTATTTCAAATTTATCTTGGCTGAGGGTGTTCTTTATTCTTTTAGTTTTCAACAGGGCAGGAAACAAGCACATGGGCAAGCAAGAGCTTCTCCTGTTGTAACAGGCTCTTACATTATCAGGTATTTCATAAAAAAACTTGTCAAGTGATCAAAATATCATCCAAACTGGCCACCAAAACCAATTCATTAGATTGGATGGAGAAAAAAATAATCATGTGTTGTCCTTTTCCTGTTTTAATAGAGTACTTTCATTATTGGAATAAAATTAGGTCATTGAGTGACCTGACCCTGGGAGGTAGCCTGAAAGAATTAAAATAATCAAACAGAAACTACCCCTGCCTAGCCACCCTCAGAAAAGTCCATTTTATTTCATTCCCTGACTAACATGACCTCTGTGCCCTCAGGCGGATGAGGTTGTGGTATTTATTTCTCTTTCCTGTCTCACTCTTCCTCTTCCTTTATCCCTCTGGGCACTGGTGTGAGTCACTTCTCTGGTTTTGTTTTGCTCTTGTCTTTGCTGACAAAGATCTGCAGAGGTGCTCCCGGATGATAGTATCAGTGCCCACTGCAAACCTGGCCAGGCAAGAACACACTGCAGTGGGGCTGCTGCCTTCTCCATGGAGAGCTGGGAAAATGCCCCAGTAAGCAGAGTTCCTCTTTCCCTTTGAAAGAGAGCAGAAAGGACAGTACCTGCTGAACCCTAAGAGTAACAAGGAGCTGTAAAATGAGAGGACTGTAAGCCAGAAATGCATCCTAAAGGGCTAGCTGGAATAGCAAAGCAAAGATAATTTGTGGCAGGAAGAAGAACCCAGAATAAGAAGGAAGAACCTATGGGTAAAAGAGACCATAGCTTTGTCTGGGAAATTACTTGTTTGCAAAAAAATTGCTGTCAGTTTAGGGAAAAGAAAAGGATGAGAGCCAAACTGGGAAAGGAATTTAGTATCATGAAATCAAAACAGCAGGTTTAGATCAAAAGGTCTTTGGAGCAGGGAATGTGCCTAATCAGGTATTCATACAGTGACTGACAGAATGAGGCTTCTGTCTTGACTTGAGCCTCTGGGAGTTGTCAGAAAGCAAACACCGGACCAAGGCAAGCTGCACCAGGATCTCTGAGATACACACAAGAGAGCAAAAATGAGAGAGTGAAAGTGAGTGCCCGTCGAGGGTGCGCGTATCAGAAGCTGGGGAGGACGAAGGCAGGAGCCTGAGGAAGGCAGTGGGAGAAAATGCTTAAATCATTGTACTGGTCCAAAGCCTCAGAGGGGAAGCGAGTCGAGCAGGGATGAGAAAGCAATTGGTCCCATCAGCTTTAGAAAGTCTCTGACATAGTGTGGAGGGCAATCACAAGTTCCCAAAGGCCCAGTAGGGACAGCTAACAAATTTCTCCAGCTGTCACAGTATCCATCCCATTTAGGTAATGCCTAACATGGGCTGTGCCTGCCAGAGAATAGCTGGTCTAATGCCTCTTGACTCCCCAAAGGAGGAGGTGTCCCTCGTCACCTCTGGATGGTCATGGCAGTAGAGCACCAAGTGGACACAAGGTGCCCAGAGGCTTGGATCTGCTGCAGCACTGCAGGGTCCTCTCTGCCAGTGCCTCTCCCAGCCCCTCCACATGGGAAAAGGGGCTGCTCCTTTCTGAATCAGGGCAGGAGAAGCACCCCTAAGGCCCCATCCTCCCTGACAGGGACCTGTGCCAGGGCACAGCCAGAGCAGCACAAGAGGATCTGCTGTGATGCTCCCTGTAAGCATGCAAAGAGCAAACCCTTTCTTAGAGGCATACAATGCCCTGGGGCTGTGGATTAAAGCTGAAAATCCCCCACCCCCAAAGATTTTTAATACAATTTTAAAGTCATACCTGAGAAAACAGAGTCTGAGCATGGTTTTTATTTAGGAATTTGCATGCTCATGTGCCTTATTCTGAAACATTCCCGCAGTCTATTTTTCTCTTGTACTAGAATCTGGACATTATTATGCAGATTTCCACTCTAGCAATATTACGGCAGAATAAATAGCTCTGCTATACACGAAGGGGAATCCTATTACATCTTCAGTAACTCTCAGTAAGCATTATCGCTATTATACCAATTGAAGAGACAGAAAACAATTTTTAATTAAAAATATTTATAGCAGGCATAATACCAACTGCCAGTTTTGCTATCCAGTGAATGCATTTTGCAGCTGGTACTAATTCTCTCTTATTTCTGTGAGGTTAGCCAATATCAGCTGTTCATTAAGCAGAGGACATTTCAGGAATATCCGTATTATATGCTGTAACTAACTAAGAAGTTCTTCCTTTGACAGATATTAGGAAATCAAGATTGCTTGGCTATGTTATTCTGGGACTTCATAATAGAGAGGTCGTTTCCCAGTGATCTGAGTGGGCTGCATCATCAGTTTTATTCAAATCAATCCTACAAAACTGCTTTCCAGCAGATTAGAACATTTTAATTAGCAATATATCTTTTGTCTTCTATCTGCAGTGGAATAGGGGGCGGGAAATTGATTTCAGCACACCCTTTCTTTTACTGGGAGAGCAGCTTAATCAGAAGGTGTCAGCAGAACCACAGGCAAATTAATTTTGAGATACAGAGCTTTCTACAGCCAACCACACTGCTTCTCCTTGCACTGAGTCTGGCCGGGCTGTGTGGGCGAGTTCACTGCTGCTGTCAGTGCCAGACGCTCCGGGGGACAAAGTCTGATAAGGCTCTCTTGGGTGGAGGGCATGACAACTACCCCTGGCTCACCCTGAACACTCTCACACTTTCTGTGCCACAGAGCACATAAAACCTCAGTTCTCGTCCTTGTTAGATGTATGTATCAGTAAAGGTGTGTATGTGTAGCTGTACGTGATGGACAGCTGTCCCTAGAAGCTGTAAAAGCACCTGTCTGCTGCAGCCTTAACTCAGGCTCACAGGAAACCAGCAGGCAGAGAATGAGCTGCAGAGGAGCCCTATTCCCACATATCTTCCATCCTCCTACCTCTCTGTGCCATAGGACACATGTCTGAAATATGGAGCTGGAACATTGCCTCCACCAGTTTTGTGTCCACGGAGAGCTTTTCCCCCATAAATGCAAGGATTCATGAGAGTCAGTTTGTCCTTGGTTCACATTCATGTGGTTCAGAGGATCGTGGCATGCTGAAGGCTCCAGCCCATAAAATCTAATACAAAACTTCATATTCCCTGTATTCACCCCAGGATAGCTGGCAGCCCAGTCAGTGAGGAAATCCCCTGGTGATTTTTCAAAGGAGCAGCTGGGAACTGACGAACAAAGCAGCTCATCATAACCTGGCATGTGAATTTCTAAATCCCATATGGTTATTGTTTTTCACTTTAAAATATTAGCAGTGAGTTTCAAAACACAGAATTTAGCAAGCTGTTTTTCATCACTGGAAAGATCAAACCCCATTTGAGTCTGTGAAACCGTTTACAACATGCTTATCCTTCCACCTGCAATACATTTCACAGCGATTTCCCCCGGTTTGTGTCTGCAGTGCCAGCAGAGGAGCCCAGGGGACACAGCTGGAAAGATGAATGATGTGAAATGGTGGAGATGGGCATCTGTGAGGGGAGCAGAGGCTCTCCCAGGAGGTGATTCAGAACAAGAATTTAATGCAGGGATGTGCTCTGAGTCGCTTCCAGGGGAGCTTCCCTTTGTCCACTGCCTGCAGACCGACCTGTGAAGAGCAGCTGCTGTTGTTTAATTAGCCTTTGTGAATATTCTGCTTTAATCCATCTTTAAAGCTCACAAAAGCCTATCATGTCTGTGTGCTGCTCTTGCTCTAGGCAAGATTGCACCAGTTATCAACAGCTTCAAGAAGCTGAGATCCACCAGCGACATATGGGAATGTCCAAGCTATTACATCCATTTTCTTTTACCTACTGGGAAATAAGTATGTCAGTCACCCAAGGAACAAACTCTTTCTTCTTGCACAGATGGCCATAAGGGCTTCCAGAGCACTTTGAACTGAGTGTGTGGAATGCAGCAGTCCTAAATGTGACTTTCTCGGTAGCCTCGATGTCCTAGGCTAGCTCTGCTTTCAGCCGTTCCCCTTGGTATTTCATGGAAGTGAGCAGTGTGTATTTGAGCAAAGTTCCATTTGGCTTCTAAAGGTAGCAAGCAAAGGTTCCGTGAAAAAAATTATACTAGTCAACCCTCTGGAAAGGCTGTCTCTGAGCAAGTGGAGCAGCAGAGCATGAAGCATTCCTTCTCATCTTTTTCCTTAGCTTTTCATGAAATGGCATGTGGAAAAACTTAATGTTATTTCTCAAAAATAATTTTTATGGGTTAAAGTAGAGTTTGTAGGTTGAATAACAGCGAGTTTGCACCAGTCCTGGAAAAGGGGAGTCAAACAGTGTAGTCAGCCCTACAGTGTGCCTGAGGAGGACCTGGGTATCCATTTCCAGAGCTGCCACTACGCTTGGAAAACCACTTTCCTTGCCTATGCTGTAAATTTTCAAGGGCGCAAACTCTTTCTAAGTGTGTGTTTGTACAGGAGAGCAATTCAAGATAATCCTGTGTGAGGTACCACCGCAGTGCAGACTGCTGGCTGCTCAGTGCTGAGTTTGTCATTAAGTTACATCCAATGCGGAAGGAAATACAACAGAGCTGGTGGGTGGCAAAGTAGCTGTTGAAACAACCATTCCAAGTAAAATGTCATGGATTGAAGTTTGATGGATGAAATTTCATTTTTGCATGCCACCGGGTGGAAGAAAAGAGCCCATCTGTTCTCCAAGCATTGCACATTGTTAAGCAAACTACTCGCAGCTTGGCAGATCAGAACATTAGAAGAAAAAAATTTTTGAAAAGCCAACCATAGATGAGCATGAATACAAGATGAGTCATTGAAGTTTACCCAAAAGCAACATAAAAATGATGGCTCTTGCCAGGAAGTTATGCCAGGGTATTCTCACGGGCTTGGCTCGCCGGGACGGGCAGGCGGAGAGAGAAAGAGGCAGGGAATAGGGGTGCATTCTTCCGCTGCCGGGGCTGGCGAGGGCCGCTTGGCTGCTCTCTGCAGGGAGAATGCATGTGTTTGTCTTCCAGACAAGGGGCACCATTATCACATACCTCAGCAGGGTTGTAGATGTCAACCAAATAATTGGTTTTATTTAGAATATGACATCCAACTGGTGAATAAAGCATTTTGGGTGTCCTGGAAAGATTTTATATACAAACCAGCTGGAATCCCATTGACAGGAACAGCCTCTTCCTTTCCCTTTCCCCTGCCCCATTATTTTGAGGCAGACAGAGCTGGAAGTGACTGAGAGGAGCTCCAAGAAGCCTGTGCCTTTGAGCAATGAAGTCTACTGGTGCTAAACATCTGACACTTGTTCATTAAGAGAGACCCAGGCAAGCATTTCATCATTGAGATGAGTATTTAATACATGAATGGGTAACGAGAAAACATATTTGTGGCCAATTCAAAGGGCTGTCATACAAGGAGACTCCAAGTCTGAGCAGGTTGGGAAAGCCACAGGGTTCTTTAGAATTCTCTCAAGTGAACTCACACTTGTAAAGCACAAAATTGCTGCTTCAGCCTCCAAGGAAAAGTGAGGAGTGGAGTGGACAGGCCATTGTGGGGCAGGCAGCAGGTGCCAGGCTCCAGCCTTCCTTTAGCACAACCTCTACGTTATAGGGAAGAGGGAACCTTACACAGCTTCCCATGCAGAGCATCACAGCTGCACCCATCCCAGCGTTCATCCCATCATTCCAGAGCTGCATGAGTTATGTGCTAGGATGTTCCCAAACTCTGAGAAGGACAGCCCTTCCTGGTAGCCCCTAGTTCATGTGTCTTGTGACCAATGCCAGATAGATGCATCTTCTTACAGTGGCAATCTACCATTTGTTCAAGGAAAATTATTCAATGTAGATATACTCAAAACAGGAACTTAAAATGACCGAAGGCCTCCAATAGCTGAAGATTAAAATACATTTCAAATGAGACAAAAAAGGACAGAAACATTCAGTAAAGTGCTTTTTCTCTACTTTTGGATGATGTAGGATGCTGGCTCCTGTAACAGGAGCATGTCTTGCACATCTCAAATGTCCCAAAAGATAAGGGAGTGTTTTTTTTCAGTAACTGCTTAAGTACTAGAGGAATTATGGAAAATTTGAAACAAGATTGTGATGTGCTAATTAAACAGGACAAGTAGGAGGTCACTGGTTGAAAGATTGTCATCCTGAGTGAAACCATGGAGAAGCTTGCTGTGCAATTCAGTGATCAAAAAGATGTACGTTTAATCACTGACGCCATTGTTTCATAAGAACAAGCTGACTTTGTTTAATATATCTCTTACTTTTCCGGTTTATAAGTTTGTCTGAAAAAAGGCAATTGTGAACACGACAGACTGCTAATCCCTACTTGTTGTAACAAGCTGGCTGAGTGTTATCTCAGAAAAACCCCACCAGTATCAACAAAACCTCCCCACTATACAATACGGGACAGAGCCAGTGGATTAAGCCCTCAGTGATTAACAGTGAGGAACAGTCATGAAATGGACTGCCATGTTTCTGAGTCAGGCAGCCTAGGACCAAGGCACTGGTTTTGTTCAGCACCTGAGAATGATTCAAGAACCCTGCAAAGTCGCTGTGTAGAAGATGCCCAGGTAGCAAGGGGAATCTGTTAGGACATGGCAGTCATGCAGAGTGAGCTGGAGCACTTGCTCAGCTCAAGTCACCCGAACAAGAATGATTTTAACACAAGGCAATGCAAAGCCACACATCTAGGGAAGAGGAGTGCTGGATCTGTGTGGTGGGAAATAGGATGCTGGAAAGAAATTACTCTGTAGAGTTTGGGAATTAAAAGAGGTTGAGCAATGCAGCTGAAGTGCTTGGAACAATGCTGTGAAAAAATAAATAAAAAAGATATATGGACAAGAAAATAGTGAGCAATGCAGTGATGTAAATGTGTAAATACGGCATTGGTGAGGTGAACCTGAACACCTGTGTCAAGTTAGTGACTACATTTCTTACAAAATTAAATTAACTTGCAGAAGAGACCTGCTAAAGTATTAGAGCACAGGAAAATTGCCAAGAGCTCTGTGAAAAAATATCATTTGTTTGTCAAAATATCATTTGTTTGTCAAAATTGTTGTAGACAATGCTTCTATAGTGTCTTAAAATGCCTAGTATTAAGAAGGTATTAATATTTCAGATAAATGATTCAATGGTAATGTTTAAATTAGCAACAGGTAATAATTATTAGGTTTAGGTAGCAGAAATAAGAAATGCATTTTTTACACAAATACACTTTTTCAGAAAGAAGTGTGGTTAAAAAGGGACTGAGATGTAAATTGTTTCTCCACTTCTTGATGGCATCAGCTGAAGATTTGAAGCCTTTCTGGGTGATATGCTTTAGACTTACACAAGTTATTGAGCTCAATAAATAAACACTCGAAATGATCTGTTCTTTGCAAGTGATTGTGCTAAATTTAATTATTCTTTCTTGCCTTAAGATTGGTGACCCTTCCAGTTCTCTCCCCACATTGTTCTGCACATTAAGGATTGCACCGTGGAAACCACAAATGAATTAGAAAATGTAAAAACTTATAAAACACCGTGGTTAAGAAGCACTTCTTATTTAGGATTTGAAACCTTTTACAAATCAGGAGAGAGGGAACAAAGGGAGTCAGCAAGATAGACAAGATATGCCAATAGCAGTACTAAGTGCTAGGATTTTTAGGGTTGTGGGTACCCAACAAGTTCACTGGGACCAGAGGACACCCTGTCTCATGGGTCAGGTGGCCCCATTTCAGCATGTGCTGGACTGAGAATCCCACCTAAGTGTTTTACTGTACATTTGGGCTGTGTGCTGATCCTGTTATCAGGTCTAAGAGCAGGAACTGTGGTCCTGCCAAAATTAGATAAGGGTTACAAAAAAGGAGAACAGGGCACCAGCAGACACTGCTATCAAATAGAGTGCTTGCTTGTGCTCTTACACTGCTGGAAATCATCAGCAAATTAGGAATAAAAGGAACACGCAGGCAGTATGTTCCCAGCTGAACTGCTATAAATGTCACAGCATTTGTATTGACACCACGGACTGCTTCATCACAAAAAAAAAAAAAAAAAGAAAAAGGAGGGGGGAAGAAGGATAATATTGCAAAGAAAATTGTTTTTCAAATGAGAATAGTCAAATGTACTTAGTTAAATCTACCCTGCAGGAATCTAATAATCACTATAATTGAATGATGGTCAGAAGGTAATAGACTAAACAGTAACTCTACCTCACTGATAAAAACTACTTAAAACATACTAAATGTCTTATACCAAAGAATAAATGGGAATGAGACAAAGATGTGAAAGTTTGAGCTGTTTCTGTTCATGTTTATGCACGTTTCAGAGCAGACACTGGGTGATGCAGAGACTCAGGAGTCACTGAGACTGCAAAGTCAAGAGGGGTAGACACCATGGGAAAAACTGGCAGCTCAGATGAAATTGTGCTCTTGAGAGCCAGCAGTATTCTGCAATCACTTGAAAGCCTCCAGAGTACTTTAGCATCTCTTGGCCTTTGGTGAACAAAGAAGCAGGATGGGGCTGGTTTCTGCATACAGCAAAGCTGGTCAGAAATGGGACCCCAAGTTGCTAAAGGGATTTTATGAAACCTCAGTGAGGCAACACCTGGCCATTTGACAACACTCTGCAGGGTTAGAATGACTCCTGGGATGTTTTGAATGCCACAATGCATCATTTATTCCTTTTCATGCAGGAGGAAACTTCTCTGCTTGTAACTCATGAGACTGTGTTTGGTAACAGCCAGTCTGACATCTCTATGGGGAATGAGGAACCTTAAAGCAGATACCACCTCATGAATAATTCCTGTAGCACATGAGAAAGACCAGCAAGAACGTTTCACATATCCCTTCAATCATGCCTTCCAGAGGGACCATAATGCTTACCTTTGCCTTGGAGAAGTAAAGTCAGGGCATACATTGCAACAGGACAAGATTTTAGCTCAGGAACATTTTCATATCAGGTCTTTAAGCTGGGAGAAGAGAGCATGACTATGCTTGCCTACTTCTACAGCAAGAACATTTCCTCTCATGAAACTCAGTTTGACTGCCTTGCCTAGCCATCGGGTCCTGCTCCAGATTTGGTCTTCATATTATTCCACTTGCAACAGAGGGCTCAAGGGGAACTGTTTTTTCCTCAAAGTTTCTCTCCACCAAGATCAATGATTTCTAGCTGTAGGAAACAGTGAAGGCATCTCCAGAGAAGAGTGCATGTGAATAGACTCATCTCAACCAAAGGGGTTATATATAATCAGTATCTTTAATTACAACATAAATTAGCAGCAAGACACTTCCCTTTAAATAATTAATTTTAATCTTGTTTTGCATTTTTTCTCCCTGATGCTTTTGCAAGGGAGAGATAGAACTTGCTGATTCCTAGCCAAAAAGATGTGTTGATTTGGAGTTGTATATGATCTTTGCACAGAATTTGGCATTTTTTTTGCTATCCAGGAGGACACATGGTGAACATGTTTAAGTCATTACATAATTTAACATACCCTGCTTAGGTTCTTCATTCTGTGTAACAGAGTACAGCAAATGAAAACTGAAAAAGCTAACTCTTTTTTTGCATCCTGCTGTTTCTGGATGGAAAGTGGGATTTAATACAAGTACAGAAATTTAAAACTATGGTAAATTGGTTTCATATGTTTCAGTTACTCTTCTCAAACTACATTTTGCACTGGAAATAAATAGCTTGGTTACTGAAAGCCTTATCCATAGTCATGGATTTTAAGCAACTACAGCAAAACAAAGTGAATATTCCTACTGTACCTGGAGAAGTGGCTGCTGCTGCTGAGAGCTGGTGCATCTCCTTGGTGAAACCCTGGTTCAAGATGATCAGTGCCTGTCCTACAGCTCCCACTGTCTCATGGACTTTGAGAACAAACAAGTAGTGTTTGAATATTGTCTGTCAGTGTTTAGTCAGTTCAAACTATTTTAATACCCTACGATAACCTTAAAATGGATCATCATGATTGTGAATTAAATATCAAATATATAATTATTTCCAGAAAAAAAGAAGCTAAGTTTAAGATAGTATGTGAGTTGATCCATATGTAAATTGAAATTTATATTTAATAATATTTGGTAAGAAATATGCTGTATTTGTTCAAATAATAAGTAATATTTAATTTTATTTGTTATCCCTCTATGGTGTGGATTACAGTGCTGTGTACCTCCACTGCACCTGACAGAAGCCATGTAATGAACTTGATGACCCAGCATGTTCAGGGAATGGAGGAGGACCGGGCTTGGCTAGAGAGAGCTGGGTCCACAGATATAGTAAAGGTAGGGACCACGTGAAGTGTGCTACACGAGTAGGGTGTGGGTATTTCTCACATTGTGGGGGGCAGAAGCTTTCCCAGTTGTTCCACTTCTGGAGAGGGAGTGAGGTGCTTCAGGGCAATGATTCTCCCTTCCTGCAAAATGCTGGGGCACTTCAGGGAATACTAGCTGCATTCAAGGCTGCTGGTACCCACTGAGAGGCCTTATGGCCCAGGGTTTCTCTGAATCTCCATGCCAGAAGATACCAATTCATATATTTATGAAATCCAGGGCAGACTCAAAGCTTTAGTACTGAAAAATTTTATTATATTGTTGTATTACCCTCTTGTTCCTAACATTTACAGTCCCCTTTTACCAGCTCTTTAGGTTATAACTGTGCTGTAGCAGCATATGGGATTGTGTAAGCACTGTGCCATAACAGCATTTTATTCTGACAGTCGTTTACCATCAGCTATAACCAGAGCTATAAGCAGGAGTCAGACCTATACCCCATCCATTTTATATGCATTACTGTTCTATTAGAGGAGGTTTTTAAGGTATCCCTGCTTCTAAAACTGTCAGCTTTACTGCTGCATTCACTCAACCTCCCCCTGAACACCAGCTTCAAAGCCCCAGTGCTTTGTGAGCACCACTGGGCTTTCAAATACAAAAAAATATTGCTTTTTGCTAAAAGATGTGCTTTGTTCCTTTTGTTGGGTAAGCAGAATGTCCCAGCAGCCTCAGCACTTCATCATTAACTGCAGACCATAATTCACACCCAGCTTGGGAGAGAACTGGAGCAAAAAGAAAAATGGTTTTGCCTCCCTGCCCCTGACCCCATGCCACCGTGTTATTTGTCACAAGATTGCTAAGCCGTTCATGAGCATAAATCAGTATCATTCAAAAACCAGTGTCAAAGGAAACAATGAAAATCCCAGGATTTTATGAATGGGAGGGATTGTCCTGTGCTGCCAGACTTGGATCAATGCAAAGCTGGCAGGGGACGGCACTGCAACACAATAAACGCTGCCATCTGTTACCTCTGAGTTCCTGGAGCATGTAGAAGGCACCAGTGAAAATCAGCCCTGCCCTGACACGAGGCACTCGGACAGCTCCTCCCCACCCATGAGGGCAGCAGGCAAAGCTGGCATGTGGTGGCAATGGTGACGCTTTGCCTCACTGGTGTCACCACGGGGAAGGGCGCCTAGGGGTGCCAGGACTGTTGGGGGGCATATCCGTGGTGGAAAGCCTCCACAAGCTTTCCAGTGCTACGCTTGTCTGATGCTTGCCTTCCCCACACCTCTGGCATAGATCAGTGCCTTGGTGGCATCTGGGCCCTCCTTCTCTGCCCAGGAAGGTCCTGTGTGCAGCACACTATGAAGAGCTTTGTGTATTTTTGTGTCCATAAAGCAACCATTCCCACTACAGCAACTCATCCCAGGTCTGAGGGTGATTCGTGAGAGCATGCTGGGCAAGGGGGCTGATTCCCTCATCCCCAGCCCCTCTGCAATCGCTGATCTATCTCCAAGTGCACATAACATGTTTCTCAGGTTCTGTCAACCTTCCACAAGCATCTCCCCACTGTGGGGAATGAGGGCTGCCTGCCAGCAATTGCCGTGGGAGCAAACGCCTTCCCACATCACCCTGATGCTGCCTGCTTGGCTGAGCAGCTGTGTGTTGTTTCTGCACACTCGAGCATGGTTTGGTTGGGATTATTTATACCCAAGATACCTGCAGCTGAGGTCTTAAACGCAGAGGCACCCCAAAAGATAACAGGCTGTTGTTCTCTACTGTGCAGAGAAATCTGTGAAGCCTAGTGACAGAAACAGAAAGGAAGAGGAGACACCCACATGCAAGAGCAGCATGCTCAAAAGCTACCCAGTTATTTTTGGTGCAGAGTACTACTAATGTTTGCAGACACATTTTTTTCCACATCCTGAGTTCATGCAGAAGGGGGGATAAATGTCTGTAATAGCTCATCATTTCCATTTCCTTTAAATTCAGATAATGTATTTCCAAATGTAGAGACTGGGTGGACAATACTGGCTACCGGAGGAACACTACTGGAAGCAGTTCTTGTATGCTTATCTTTGAAAATCTGGCCCCAGGGGGCTGTGTTAATTTCTCTCATTATTTTAGCTGGGCCTGTCTAAAGCCCTTCCCCTCCCAGGCACATGGTTGCCACACGAGCTGAGGCCACGTGCCCCACAAACACATTGAGACCTGCTGACCATACCACACATTCACTGGGGAGCTACAGGGGGGACCATCTGTGCCTGATTATAGACAGCAAAACAGCAGTCCCACAGCAGGGACAAGCATGAAGATGAACCTCTCAAAAGATTTAATTATGTAAAAGTGATTTCTATTTTGAAATCCTACAGGATTTCTATTTTGAAAATTAACGACTGGAAAAATGCTTGTTCTGTCTACTTGTGTCAAAATATTTTTGTCCCTCCCACCCTGTTCCCTAGTTCACTTTGTATTTACAGGAAACATTGCACGGATCATGACACTGTACATGTTCTGAGCAGCACTTTCCCTCAAAATCAGGTTCAGTGATTAAACTGAGATGTGCCTGAGTTTCTGCTGAACATGAATAAATGGCAGAGCTCCTTACCTGTGAGCTTGTCAAACAAGAGTGATTAGAAATATGCAATTGGCTGGAAAAAAGAAAAAACAACATAGAAACCCATGAAGCTATACAGAACAGGCTCATTAGCTGAGTTTTAGCTTAACTGGTTTTCATCTAGCAAGAACTTCACCAGAAGGAAAGTAAAACCAGTCAGACAGGAAAAAAAAGTTCATATTAAAACCCCAATTCATTTGCCAATTAGGTCTCAAAACACTATGAGCAATGACTGGCAGGTGCCTGGAACCAAACTACTCTTCCTAAGCAATCGCTTATATGGTGCTATGGCCCAGCAATTATTTACGATGTTAGCGGATTTGATCAGAGCTGTTAACGAATCTAGATAATTCACATGCAGTTGCTACCCTGCATAAGGGAGCAAAGGGATCCACAGGACCTTGGTTTGATCAGGACACTCCAGTTCCTAATCCCAGTGTAAAATACAGATGTTGTGGACATTTGGTCATACCACGTGGGCAGACATTTAGAAATGCCCGTTTTCCCCCCAGTCACACTGTGGTTGAGGTGGTTCTATGAGGAGATGGTTTCATGGGATTAAGAGAGATAAGCCTCTGGCTGACGCCCTCCCCATCCAAAACAAACCCACTCGGCTGCCATGAGCTGGTAGCTGGAAGAAGGCACAGTGTGGCCACGTGGGGCAATGGGCAGTGTCACCTGCAGCCTGTGTCACTGGTGGGGACATGTCTGAGCCAGGAACAACTACATCTGTCCAGGATGGGCAGTCAGGGCTCTCAGCCTACAAGCTGCTCAAATGCTGGCCAACTTTGGGGTTGGGGCAATGGCTCACAAGATACACCAGCCGACCTGCACAACAAGATCTATCCTGGTACTGGTGGGGGAAGCACGGAGAAGGTGAACCAGCGGCTGCAAGGAATCCATGTGGCTGTAGGCACCTTCCCAAGGCCCTTTCAGTCCCTCTTTGCTACCAAACACGAGTGTGACTTGGAAATCTGACCACTGAGAGCACTCCCAAAGCAGAGACAATTGGCTTTTTTTACTAAACATGGGAAAATGAGTGATGGATTAGAATCCTGCTGGGTGCTCTCCTCATCCCAGCCCCTTCAAGGAAAGGGGCCAACCTCCTCTTTCCTTTCCTTTTTGTGGGTGCTGTGATCCTTCAACAACTTGCACATGTGGTCTGCCTGATTTCATGTGTTACTTTTAGCATCTACAGAGGGATGAAGGCATGTGACGCAACTGTGCAGGACAGGCAGAAAGAGCTTGGATCAGACAGATGGTGTGTCCTGCCAAAAGGCAGCACAGCTTCCCAGCCACTGCAGAGGGAAGGGTGCAAAGCTGTGGCACTCCAGGATGGCTGGGAGCTCTGCTGTGATCCCAATGTGTCTGACTGCTCATAGTGACATTGCCACAGCATTATTCTGGTCAGGAAAGGACAACAGCCTGTGTCCAGGGCAAAGTGGGTCATACAGCATCATAGAGGACACACACCCCAGCAGTGCCAGCTCAGCCTCCCTGAATGCCTCTTGTCCTGGTTCTTAAGGTTTCTTACGACAATCCTGTCTCTCAGCTTTGGTAGCAGATAGCAAGTCTGCATCTCAAACCATAAAAATCTACCAGAAAACACAGGTTTGAATAATTTCCCTAACATAAAATACTATGTCCTTTTCTTTTTGTGCACATTCTGAAGATGTGGAGCAGGGGCCAGATTTTCAACTCACAAAATGATGATGTAGATACAAATGTGTGGTCAAAAGTCAAGGCTGGAAACAGGCCAGAGAGCAAAATATTTGACTTGGCCAAGTGGGTTCAAGGCCTTCTGGTCCTGAGCAGCTCTGGCATGGGTTAGAGGATCACAGGGTGACTCAGGTAGGAAGGAACCTCAGCAGGTTGTGGGTGTAGCCCAGCCTCCCACTCTGAGCAGGAGCAGCCCATTTCCCATCTGCCTTTGCCTTTCCCTAGTTCTACTCCATCACAGCTGACCCTGGGGATTGTCTTGCAGCAGATGCAGCCAGGTCCCTGCAGTGGTGTATCCCAGATGGGGCCGCTGCTTCCTTTCCTGGGTGGTGAGGAGCAGCACTGGGCTGCTGGGGGACACAACGTGGGGGGAAGGATCGCCTTCAGCCACTGCCTCAAGTACTTCACCATGAGCATGACCTGAAACTGCTTTGCAGTTTTCAGCAGTCTTAACAATGGAGATTACTGGTTTTTTTAAATGTTGCACAATCTAGTATCCGTATTGATTCAATTTGAATATATATGTATTTACACACAGTGTGCTGCAGAATGTTGTAGAAACCCTATTTCCATCAGGCTGCCCGCAGATGTTGTTAGGGGGGACCAAGAGATTGGACAAGCAAACATGAAGCAAAAGGCAGCCCTTTATTTGGATGTGGGGCTGACAGAGGGCTTGTCTCTGGATTAGTAACGGTGCACTGCCACTACAGGAGCCTGTTTTGTTACTAGGACACGTTACAAGTCAGCGGACAGCCACATTTTTCTGACTCATCAGCTGATACTAATTAATGACTTGGGAGCACACCAAAAATCCCCATTGGCCTTCCCTGCTTCCTTGAAAGGCTGCGATTGTCTTTCTCCTCTTCCCCCCAGCTTTAGAAAAAAGAAATCACATCAAAAAGCTATACATTTTAAATATGGAGAATGACCAAAATAGCTCACCAGTCCCAGCTTCACCCCAAAAAAAGGTGCAACCCTCCAGAGGGAAGGACGCAAACCTAATAAAGAATAGAAAAGATAACACCAATAATTTTTTCCTTTGTTTAATATGAAAATCAACGTTCTCTGTTACCAAAACTGCCTGTGACAGAGCAAATGCCCATGTCTGTGGGCTGCTGCATCTTTCTGCCAGCCCAGTTAGCAATGCTGAGCAGCAGGATTTCAGGTATACACACTGAAAATGTCTTTGTTTCTCTGAACAAAAGAATGATGCAAAACTCCACAAATCCCAACATCGTCCTCCTTCCAAATGGGTAGGTATGATCCCTTGTGTCTCCAGGGATACAGCCACCTTTGCTTATGCCACATCTGCATCCTCAGTGGGGCCAGCATCAGTTAAAACCTAGTTCCTAAAAGCCAGGTTTACAGACTGACTCCCAGCACCTGTATTTCTCTGTCCTAGAAAACAGAACCACTGATCTTACATTCTTCTGGAATCCTTCATCCCCTATTTAATGTCCAGTTTTCCGTTTAAATAATGTGTGTTGTTTTGAAACCAATTTTTCCCAAATCCGCTATAAATATTAATCCTCAGGGGAATTCATTTAGACAAAATGTAAATAGTTTCCTTCATGTAATTTTGTTTGGACAGAACAACTGCCACCAAGATATCGTGTGATCTCCAGGGTACCATGAATAGTGCTTTCATACTTTTCTGTCACTGGGGTGTAATTAAAAGATCTCTCTTTTTTTTGTCTTGAGTCACTACTGCATAAATAAAGCCTCCTTGTGAATTACCTCAGTCTCCTTCAATGCAGGAAGAACACAGAGCAAAGCTGTGTTTTTGAATTCTGTCTGTTTTTAACAGATATAACCCTCTTAGAGCTTAACCACGTCTTTACAGACGCAGATGCTCAATTACATCTTTACTTTTGTTCTTGTGCTCCTGTATTGTTTTGTGAAGCATGAAGGAGCATTAAATGCACTTGCCATGATTTCTCGAGGATATTTAATTGAGTGGTAGTCCTGATGAAATAATTCCACCTTCGTCACTTATATATCTAACTCCAAATGAAATATTAACAAGTCGTAGAAGGACAGAGGTGAATAAAAGGGATTAAAATACTTATTTCCCACAAGTACCCTCACAGTACATGTGTCTCCAGCAGAAAATTTGATGAGAAAAATCTTGAGTGACTTGCACATGTGCAGAACTCAGTCCTGTGCAAAGTTGTACCTCAAAAAATACATTCAATAATACTCCTCTTTTTATCTCTAAGGGGTTCTCAGAATAGACTTTCTTGGGATGGTATTTTTGTTTGCCTCTGCTGTTCTTCCTGCTTTCACATGCCAGTGGCTGGAACATACAAAAAATCATCCCAGCATTTTCTTCTTCCCCCGAATGCAAGGGGCCTAATGCATGTTTGCTTGGGGCTAATGACTCATGCACATTCAAGCTCAGAGCAGGTACTCTCAGCACATTATGAAGATTGTAAGAGTGGTTGACATAAAGCTGCCTGCTGTAACAGGGACTCTGAAAGGGCTACTGACTGCCCAGGGCCAGAAGCAAGGAAGCCAGCTGGAAGGCAGGCTGAGAACAAAATCACACCTCCGTAAGTTTCATATTCAGAAATATGAACAGCTTCTCATACAGAGCTCAGAATTTAAAAGCTGATAAATTACAGAATGAAGACAGGCATCTATTTACTTTATCCCTTATCCTTGTTAATCCTGTAGTGCAGCCTTGCTCATCCAAAGCTTAGCACTAATTTAGTGTCAAAAATTCAAAAGCATTTGAGTGGTTAGGCTAGAACAAGTTTGCTAGTAAATCAGTTTGCTTATGAATTGATAAGAGCACAGAATTCTATCTTTATCCTTTATCTATATTTAATTTATTTAAATAAAAATTGGGGGGGGTGGGTGTTTTCTTTTTTTGAAGTTCCCAATGGGTCGATTATATCAGAGGAAATAGGATGTGATGAAAAACTCCAGATCTTTATTTGCCTTCCTCACAGGGCAGCCATGGCTTTCTCCTCTTTCCCACTGATGACCTGTAGTGGGGAGTGTTGCTTTGAAATACAGACACGGACGAGGCATCTTTTACAGAAAGGGAAGAAGAAAAAGAAACAAAAGCAAGGAAACAGAAGCATCACCAAAACCACGTCTGTTTTCCTGTGAGTGAACTGAGGAACGCAAGCTGGACTGGCTACTGACCCAACAACACAAAGCTGATTCTGCGCCTTTTTCTGGCAGAAGACTCAATCTCAACCCCCACATGTCTGTAGACCGAATTTGCCTCAAATTCTGCCTCTAGGATGTGCGTGTTTTGAGCATGTGAGGCTTTAGGCTTCCCAGAGGAACAGAAATGCAAGTATGGGCCAAGGCTTTGGAGTGTTTTCTAATGCAAGTGTGGAAACAGGGTCTGAAGGTTTCTTAGCTGAATTTGTCTGTGCTTTCTGTTGCTTCAAATTATCATTATTTATATGCAGAGAGTTTGAATTAACTGCATGTTTGTACGTGGTAAATCTGAAAACAGAGTTTGACTTTAATAATAGAGTTGATAGCACTAAAACACTGAATCTAAAACCCTGTAAATAGCAAATCCTTTTGTGGGTGCCCACTGAGTCCAGGCAGTAATCCATGATGTTTGCGTTGGATTTTCCCCTTTGTTTCCTCCATTTTGGTAAAAATACAAATACAAAGTTAGCTGGTCAAACATGAAAGCTTGCCCCATCCATATTCATGGAGAAAATGTGTTCATTTGAGTTCAGTGTCCCAATCAATCCATCTGATCCAGGTTATGACTCTGTGTCTGCACATACCAGACGAGTTAAAAATGAAACTAGAAGAGCTTTGGACCACTCTGCATCAGGAGCAGAAAAGTGAGTCACACAAGTCATTCAAACACACAACTTAAACCAAGAGAACACATGAAACTAACCCAAATAAAAATACTCCTTCCTTAAATTTTGCACGCAGCATTTGACAGCATTGTCTCCTTAAACACAGCTACTTTTCTTTTTTTTTTTTTTTTTAGCACAAGCATATGGCTAATTCATAAACGAATTGTGATAAAAATGCCATGTGTGTTGTGTCCATATACCACAGCTTTGTAAACTCTTTCGGTAATACCAACAGTAAAAACTGTGAAAGTGTCATTGTAATAAAATTGTGGCAATGGTATGCTAAAATCAGGGAATGATCTAACCCAGAAATCCCTCATAAAAGGAAACTTTTGTTCTCTTAAACGCAGGGTACAGGCAAGGTGTTGCAAGCAGTCCAGCAACTGAGCTCAGATACTTGTCCTGCTCTTCTTGCACCCAGAAAACAAATGTAAAATATTCATCCTGTACCTTCTAAAACCCACCTAGTGTGGACTTTACAGCATACAAGGCTAGGCAAAACCACGTTAGAGAGATGAATTCCAGCAAGCACTGCATTTAAACAAGGTGCTTCGTGTCAAAAAATGTCACCAGGCCTCACATAAACTAGCAATGCAAAATTTATTTTTTAAATTATGTATTCCCAAATATGTATCTACAATACACAAGTACAATAAAATATGGTTATAGGAAATACATAGGGGTCAACCAGGTTTTTTTCAGTCTCCACTTTGCAAGCCCTTGGTAAAAGCCCTGACTGTTCCTTTTTTTTAAAAAAAGATGGGATTTTTGCTGAAATTCCCTCAGGACAGAGAATCAGAATCATAATCTAATAATTTCTTTTCATAATTGGCCGCTATGTTATGGAATGCTTCTATGAAACTTTGGATATTGTAGCCCAGTTGTTATCTGCCAGCAGTGTTTATGCACACAGAGCTAAACAGCCAAAATTTCATTACAGGAAATAAAAACCACTGGAAGACAAATGCAAAAACCATTTGGCAGAAATCATAGATACTGGAATGAAACCTTTTTCCCATATTGAATTAGGAACAGAATATATTACAGAATTCAGAGGCAGAGCTGGAAGAGATAGCTGAGATCATTTGGTTTGAGATTTTACAGAACATCAAACTTGGATTTCCCTGTTAACCCCTGTTGTACTGTTGTATCCACAGCATCTCTTTCAGCAGGAAAATAATGCAATCTGTGGTAGTTATTAATTAGGTTAGTTGTTAATTACTCCTTTCGTTGAACACTTATGCCTTATTTTTAATCTGAAGTGTTTCTGTCTTTGACTCCTCTTGATGGACAATGCTCTATATTTGTTGGGCTGAAGTGTTATCTGCTAATAAATTTTTGTTTCCTCTATAGATACTCATAGGCTGCACTAGCCTTGTTTTTAATAAGATAAACAGACTTCTCTCCTTGGGACTTCCTCATGTTTTCTTTTTTTTTCTTTTTTTTTTACATTCTGGTAGTTCCTGCTTGAATCCCCTCCAGTTTTTCAATATCCTCTCTGAATTGTTGACACCAGAAACAGACTCATTTGGCCAATGTGCTGCTGCCAAACATGAAGGTAATATATCCTACTTACTCCCACTCAGTATTCCCATGTCTTTAATCATTTGGCAGAAGGGCTGGGTTAGCAGCTCATATTCGTCGTGGTCTCCAGCCCTTTTCCAGTCTGTCATAGTTTCCTTGGAGGAAGCACTGCCCTTTCCCCAGAAGGATGCTCTGCACCATATCTCCCTGGGTGTCTGGATTTGAGCTTGGCTGCGTTTTGTAAGTGCTTGTTTTTTAACAGCAACCAGACTACCAGACTATCAGGTCATGCAGTCTGTTGTGTGCTACTGCCCTGTCTGTGCCTCATTTGCTGTTTCCCCTATCTGTACATCACTGTCAACGTTCAGAAAGATGACAAACCTTCAAGATCTATTTCATGTTCCTTCAAAGCAAGGGAACATATTTCTGGCACGGGCACAAGCTCTTTGTTCAGGGATTTCTTCTCTCCCAGTTTTATTTCTGTCTAACTGCAGGTCCGTGGGCACCAAACTATATACTGTCACCAAACGACAATAAGCAAATGCACCAGGTTACATACAGATTAAGTTCTGCAAAGGACCTATTCTAGTTAATGAGAATGCTTAATCACAAAGAAGTGTCTAACAATCACTGGCTGGGAAATTAAAGCATGAAAACACCACACTGCTTTGCATCTCAAGGCATGTTTACCACTTCTTGACGTTTCGTGGGAAAGTACTGTTGCAGCCCCTCAGTGTGAATGCAGCACATGAGACTGTATGTGCTTATTAATAATTACTTTCTTCTGGTTGCTTCTTATCCTTCTGGCACTCTTCTATAAGCTTTATAAGTGTGACTTTCCAGACTTCAAAGAGCAGTTTAAAACTTGGCATTTGCCCGTAGATGCTGTAATTCCTCTCAAGTATGCCTGCTCACTGGAAACCTACAAAACATATCCATGCTGGCACCAAATTGCAATACCCTTCTAAATCCCTCTAGAGATCCCCCACTCAACCTGGTACCAGCCTGCACCTGACACACTGCCCACCACAGCCCTGCCCAGCCCTCCTGTCGCAGAGCCCTTGCAGCAGGCGTGGCAGAAACCCAAGGGGAGCCTGTCACCTCTTCGGGCCAGGGCCCAGAGCCAGCTCACTCTGTGCCACCGCGCTGTCGTGCCACTGCCACCCAAGCCCTCTGCTGGGGTCCCCAAAGGTAGGATGCCTGAAGATTGGCAGCCTGCTGCCCCTCCAGCTGGAGGCAAGAGAAGTCTTATGGAGTGGGATGAACCCAGTGGGCTGCAGATGTCGGTACAGTTAGTGAAAATAACTCAACAGCAGTGGTAAGAAAAGCAGGGCTCACTGGGGCACAGTCCAAAAAGGAGTCCCTGCTGAAACTTGCCTGGTGCTTACAGGCACACACAGGACCCACAGCAGCCTGGGCAGGAGAGACAAGCTGGCAGGACCTTGCTCCCAGGATGCGCATCAGAAAGGCAGGGGGAATCTCGCTCCCTCAGCACGCTGAGCAGGGGGCAGCTCCCTGAGCACACTGAGCAGCTGCACCCAGATTCAATTGCTTCTTTTCCTGTTTGTCTGACTGACAGTGAGCAGAAGGGCTGTTTAGTGTTAGGGGCAATTTGTATCATACATTTAGGCAGCAGTGGTGCATTGTATCCCCATGGTGCCTTTGCTCTCCCCCTTCCTAGCCCCTGGGCACCTGACATCACTCCAGCAAGCTGCTGTACAGCAGGATTTTTCCAGCTGGTGCTGGTTTAAAAGCATTAACTGATCCTATTAACTGTCTTTGGAGGAACCCACCTTGCAACTGCAATGAGATCACGACACCCCTGACGCCTCTGAAGGCCAGACGTTCCATTACAAAATGACTAATGGAGCAAAAGGCTTTTCTTCTTTACACATGTAGACAAAATCCCTGGAGCCCACCCCTCCTGCTCTACTCCCCTCCCTGCCTTCCTCCTCCCCCACTTCCCCCACCATTTTATACTATTTTTTAAACAACTGATTGCTGGGGAAAAAACACATCTCATTTCAACCTTCAGTGGAAACCAACCCAGCCCAGCACCCAGAGGTGATGCTCAAAGATCCACTGGGGCTCTGGCACTGAGCGTGACACAGGAGCAGACTCCAGAGGTGGGCTCAAATCTCTGCAGCCACAGAAGTGAAGCAGCTGTGCCCCTGCTCAGCCTGGGTAAGTAGAGCAGGAAGCACCTGCTGGGCTGCTGATCCAACATGGTAAGAGAAGAAACAGAAATTTATCTCAAGCCAGGAGGCAGATTTGGGCAGGCTGAGTGACTCAGCACAGCCTGCCCATGGTCAGTCCCACCCCAGTATGGAGGGCTGCTCTGTGGGGAGCTCCATGGCACCACCCCTCTGTTGTGGTCACATCCAGGCAGTCCAGAGGTCTGTTTTCATGGCAGCACCAAGATTAAGACCATCTGCAGCTGATGCCAAGCTAAGGAGGAAGCTGAAGTGGCATAAATGCAACTTACAGTCTTCTTGGGCACTACCAGGGCTTGGCTGGGGTTCAGCAGCTCAGCTCCAGAAGTCAGTGGTGCAGAGGTTGCCCTGCAGGGGCTTTCAGAAGTCAAGACATCTGCATCTTCCTTGTTTCTGGTCCTGCTTGATCTGTGTCCATACAGTGACACAGAATGCCAGTAACATTTAAGCCAGGATTCATAGCTACATGTGCCATATCTCTTGAAGAAAATGGAAAACAAAAGAAAAATTAACTGATTGGGGTGTAGTAGGGCTGAAGTTGGTTACATCAAAATGGGGCTGAACAAAGCATTTGAGCACATGCTACTGGGAATAGCCCTGGCGAGGTTTGAGGAGACCAGTGTGTCAGCCAAGCCCATCTGGAACTTTCCAGCACCACCTCTTGCACTTCATATTCGCTACAGAGCTGAGCTAGTAATTGCACAAGCTCTCCTGGTCTTTGTGGTAACCCTATTTAATACACATATACTTCTCATAATTCTTGCTGCCATCCCTGTGAATCCTGAATTATTAATATTTAAAACAATTAAGTTGCTGTGAAACTGCCTCATAAAGCAGATTCATTCTTATTCAAGTGATACTGGTGTAATACTTCAGGGCTCCTTCATCATAAGCTCTCAGATCAATGCCCAGGGAGTTCTGGACAAGAAGGGCTGCTCCAGTTTGTGACAGTGTAAGGGGTGCCAGGGAGCCACTAGTGATTTTTTTCCCTCAAAGGTGAATGAGTTGCTCTAAATACACAGTAGTTTTTAGCACAGCTGGCCTGCACGTGCAAAAGAGTCATGGACACTCCCAATAAGCCTCTGTTCAAAACCTGAAAAGGCCAGGAAGTGTTTTAATGTAGTAATGCTTTTAAAAAAGAACACAGAAGAAAGCAGGCTGCTTTCTTCCATTCCTTGGCTGGAAAGAGCTTTAACAACCCCCCCTGTCTAAAATAAGGGAAACTGAACAGCAGGTTGAACAAGATGAAAGGAACTGAAATACTACTAGAGCCACAGCAATCTTCTGTTCTTATAATTGTTTACATCCTTTATCCTTTGCCACTGTCCTTTACTAAAAGCATGTATTGATTTTTGTTATCTGTTCCTCTGCCTGCTCTCCCCTGAGTCATTTAGATGCTTACAGGAATTTAAATAGACTTTCAGAAATGGTGCATCCAGTTCTGAAGGTTGTTTAAAAGGACACTGTCAAGACATTTCCTTTGTTCTTATTTTAAAAATTTGTTGAGTTAAAATTTGAAGATATTTTATTTTGACGGGACTGATGTTTATTCAAGCATAGGTCAGATTCAGATTTCTCTAATTACTGGGCTCTAACTGAACTAATATTTTTCCTTCATTGGAGAACTGCTCCCAACATAAACATTCCTCACACTGTAACATAATGAACTCAGGTCTTCTGCAGAAGAAACTAAAAATAGAAAAAAAAAGGATTGTGGCATTAACTTGCTGGTTTATGTAGTTCCTGGAGTATTAATGCTGGAGTATCTTTTTTTAAATTATTAATCCTTTGATACCGAGATGCATGGGGAGAAGGAAAAAATCGTCAGCAAACTCAAGCTTTCATTTCCAGCACTTACTTAAACAAATCTATGGATTTTTCCCCTGTGAATCTGTACAATGACAGAGTCCCAATGGAGCGAGACAAGAGCTTGTGTACGCAGCAAAGCTGACCCGTGCCTGCAGCAGGATGCTGGACACCTCCTGCAGACTGTGGCTCAGCTGCACAGCACGGCTGCAGCCCCTGGTGCCCTCTGCAAGGGGCGTATGGGCACTGACACACCAGTTCCCAGGGTACCAGTGAGGATGGAGATCCCCAGTGCTTCCCCTCCATTCTTCTTTCCAACTAGGAACCTCCACGCTCTCTCCCAGAGACAATAAAGCAGCTGTCTTGCAGGGGTCTTCCATGCTTCCCAAGATTTCAACAGAGAGAGGAAATCATTTTCCATCCATGTAGCTGGGTGGTCTTTTCCTTTTGGGGTGTGGGGGATGAATCACACACACTGTCCTTGATCCTTTCAAAGTAATTTAAATATCTCATTAAGGCCTCAACTGGTCCTACTCTCCTTTCAGCAGAGAGAAGAATGATATCACAAGTGTCCTAAGCATGGGCTTAGCAAAGCGTCAGACAAGGGGCTTTGGAGCAGGCCCATACTTCTCTGTGATTCAAAAGAGCTAAGCATCAAACAAAATGTAAACACCCCACTGATGGTGGGCCATTAGTCAGGCTCTGGAAAATTAGGGTTCATCCTTGAAGACAGATGACTTAGAATTGCTACCAGAGAAAAAAAATGGAAACAAATACATTTTGAAGTGTTTGTGTTCTCATCATCAGGCTGGTTTTTTAAGAGGCTGTTATTAGTTACACAAAGCCACCTTTTGAAAAACGAAAAATCCTTCAAAAGTGGCTGCTCTGCCAGCACAGTGAAATGTCGCGTGCATGTATTGAAGGGTAACTTCTCTAGGCAGAAGCATGCCCTGGGCAGAGAAACCACACATTTTGCTGTAAACATACATCCACAGCAAGTGTCTTTATCTGGACCAGCAATTACCCTACCCCCTCTGCTCTTTCCATCCCCAAAAGAAATTAAAGTGCTCACTGCTGATAATCATGTAGGAATTGTCCAGAAGAGCTTTGTGTTGATTTGTAATTTTCAGACATGAAATGCTTCCCTCAGCTGAAAACAGAAAGTAAAAGAGAATCCGACCTAATATGCCTGTAAGGAAACCCAGAGATATTTTGGATGAAGCCACAATTGGCCAAGAATCATGAGCATGAATTACACAGCAAGTTAGCTGTGGATTCACTCAGATTTCTGTCCTAGAAAAAGCAATCACGGACAAGTCAGTAAAAGGAACTGTTTGAGAGGAAGGAAGGAGAACCACAATGATTTTAACTAACACCAATCAGCAGCTGAGTTTGTTTATGAAACGCCTCAAAGAATGCAGTGAGTGTGCACTTCTATATTCCTCTCTCTCACTGATGGGCTTGTGTAAGGTTTTGTTGATTTTATGCTTGCTTCCAAATCTTACAGCACCAAGAGCACCATTAAGATGCCAGCATTTGAGCATGAATAGAATAAGGTGGAGGGCTTTTTTTAAAGGACTTCACTTAGAGAACTTGTTGATATCTCCTTGCTGCTGTGGCTTGACACTGAAGCACTGTCATCGCAGAGAACATCTTTGAAGTTAACCTTTCAAAGGGAACTAACTGGGAAGACTAGATAAAATCTGTTCTGCAGAGAAATCTGTACAATTGTTGCAGCTTTTGCTTGTACAGATCCAATTTTTTTTCACTTCTGAGTCTAGTTCTTTTGAACTTTACTTCAGTAACAGGCCTTCTTGCCTCACAGTCTGAAGCAACCACAAAAACAATCTTTAAAAATCACTTCTATGCTGCTGAGAGACACTAAATCCCTTTCCACTGTCTTGAACTACCTTATTCTAAATATGGTGAAATAAGAGCTGATCCAGTGTCTCTACAGTGGTACTTTACAATCAGTGTGTTCTTTTCTCAATCTCCCAAGAATAACAAAAAAAAAATCCATGTCACGAGAAAAACATTGTTAAGGCAAAATAATTTTTTTCAGAATTTCATGTATATGTCCTTTTCCACATATTATCAAGGTAAAGTCTAGCAGACGTGGAGATGAGGGATGAGTAGGACAGTAAAATTCAAAAGAATCAGGTTGTCTCCAGGCATGACACAGGCTTTCTGGTTAAAATGATCACTTACCATTAAGTGTCTTTTTCCCTGAATAGGAGACAGTACAGATTCCTTTGCTTGTCCCAATCCCAAGGAGTTTTTATCCTTTATTGGGAAGACAGTCTCTTACACTCTGTGCAATGCCAAGATTCATGGATCTTCCAAGGCTGGGAACCCACAGATTCTAAGATAATATAGGCAAGAAATTATAATTGCAGTAACTAACTTGCCATTAATTCAGCTGAAAGGTTACTCAGGCTGGTGTACAGCAGCTATTCTGTTCACTGGTCTGAAGTATTATGGGCTTTTTTAGCTGTTGATGGTAACAATTGTCCTAGTTTACAGTATGCTTGAGTGACACAAACATCAGTTCAATTCCTGTTAAGCAGTCAAAAGTCAGTTGAATAAACCTTTTCATTTTCTCACTTGCTTTTGAGATGTATTTGCCGGAAGAGAACCCCAAACTAAGCCAGCCAGGGGGTTGCAAGTGAAAAGATGCTGCCAAGTGTTGATCCTTCTAATACACGATGTCTTCCAGAAATAGTTTGGAACTTCATTTCCGCCTATAGACGGAGCTGAACAGGCCAGCTGGGATTTTAGGCAAAACCAGGGTGGGTCAGAGACAGATGGAAAATTAAAGATAACTAAAAGGAAACATAGGCAGCATGGAAAGTTTTGAGATGCTTTAGAAATATAAATGTGCACACAACCACTGCAGTTTGCTTGAGCAGCAATAAAAACTACCCATTCATTTGCTCCTGTGAAGAAGCGTAATCAAACATTTTCCTCACTTTTGCAAGACATTATCTCATAAGGTTTCGAATTGCAGCAATGTATAAAGTAAAAAATGAGAAAATAATGTGGAGTTTTTTCAGTATTGAAATAAAAACTTCTAGAGCTCATTGAGGAGGGATGACTTCCTTGGGGTTTCAGCGAAGACTGAGAAGGAGGATTTTTCTGCACCCCTTCTTTTTTCTGCAGAGTGAAGCAGTACAGGTGGATGATACACTCAAGAGATGTGCATATTTACAATTTTGGAGCCATTTGCCATCTTTCTCCTGGGCCATTTACTCCGTGCCTGCACCCGTGTCAGTAAATGGAGGTGTGTGTAATGGCTAAATGGGGATCTGGGACTTTAAGGGACATTCCTAGTGGGTACTTCAAAGAGGATTCCATCTACTTTTTTCCCTCTAAAGGAAATGGGTTCATGGAATGGGTTTGAATGCTGGCTTATGCCAACCTGTGCTCTCTAAGAGAAAATTAAGATAATGTCCTCATCAGTTGGCTTTTGTAAATACTCTGCTGATACTACATTTGCTGCCGAGGTAATTTTTATGAAGAAGTTGGGACAGAGGAACTGTAGCTTGGATACTGCCTGCACATTTTTGGCAATGGGCGAACTTGACACAAATGCTTCTCTGTGTACTCAGTGAGGGAAAGGTCCTCACACGCCTGGAAGGCTGTGGAGATGAGACCCAGCCTGCCCAGCTCCCAGCATGGTTGACCACAGTGCCCAGCATCAGAGGTAAAAGCCTGTGTTTCATCAGAAATTCTGCATCCTGGGTGATATTTTTGTTTGCAAAAATTGGTATGCTCTGATCTGAAAAGAAAACCAAAACGATTTCCCTGAACCTTTTGTGCAGTTTTAACATCTCTGAATGGCATCTGAAATGCAGGGGGTTTAGTTCTGGTAAGCAGATACTGTTTTGGCTAGCTCAGGAGACTGTTCTGTAACTTCATCTTCGCTACTGAACTAGATGTTCCCTGAGTGGGAGGAACTGATATCTGAATTTCAAAGCAGTTAATAGTCTTACTTGCACTTTTGCAGTATTTGGAAAATTGTAATTAACCAGCTTCGCTAATTTACGTTTTTAATATTTAAATGTTGCTTGTTACACAGAAGCTGATTGCTGTAGTAGCTTCATTCTGAAAGCTCATTAGAACTGCTCAAATGTTTAAATACACACAGCTGAAGAAATACATGCATTTTTATAAGGCAGGTATTATGGCAATACTTTGAATTTCATTGGCCTGAGTAAATGTGCCAGACTTCTGCAGGATTTTTTAATCAAGCTTATTTGCATTTGCTTGAAAAGGTGCATTGCTGTTTTTCTGAGCTAAATACTTAAATGGCATTAGCTAGCAGGAGTTTTAAGTTTGTGTTTTTTGCTGTCATTAACCTTCCATTATGACACAGCCAAGGAAAATCAGACAGGGAGTCTTTTGTGCTCTGTGTGATTCATGCAGGATGTAGATAAGACATGGACAGGAGGAGCAAGACTGGCATCTGGAATTTTTTTAAAAGCATACCAGTATTATTTAAGCACAGTATTTCTTTACTCAAGAATGTACGCTCCTTTTTCTGAGCTGGGGTGAAATTAATTCCCGTGGGATATGAAGACCAAGTATTACCTGCTCATTGAAAAAGGAAATGCAAATGAAATTGTAAGAAGGGGCAACCAGAGAGGAAGGATGTGGCAGGAACATGCTTCTGCTGGCTGGTGTGGCGTGACCTGACATGAGCATAAGACAGATCTGGGACAAAAAAGCCTCTTGTTATTTTCAGGCTTGTGTTCCAGTTCCATCCCAGCCAAACCAGGGATGCGGATCGCCCTGGCACTAGGGCTGCTTTGCATTGTAAACTCTTATTACCATCATGTGTGATAAAGCTCTTAGCTCCTGTGGTAATACAGTGAGAATTTTCCTTCTATTTCTTACCCCTTCTGTCTTCCCTTTCATGGTTATTTTTCCTGCTCTAGTAGTTTCCTTTTCCCAAAATATAACTGATTCCTGTCCATAAATATCCCACGAATGTGCAGAGTGCCAGATTATGATGAGAAAACCATCAGTGGGCACATCTGAATGTGTAAATACCCTGTTGATGTAAGGTCTTTTCTGTCTGCTCAGCTATTTGGGAAAAACACCTCAGAAGCCAAAAGCTATATATACATATATCAATATAGATAGAGAGATACACACACAGAATCCTCCAGTCAGCAGATCTTGTAAATGAACTGGCATTACCCCACCAGCATAAACTGTGGCGTGCTTAGTTAAGCAAGCTGAAGCACAGGGAAAGCCTTCTTCTTCTGGGCTTCTTACTCCTCTTCACCTCTCCCTGGCACTGCTGAACTCCTGCTGCTGTCCCCTCATCCTTTTCCCACCCCTCCCCAATCCTGACTTCACCTTCTGCCTCTCCCTCTCTCACCTGGAATTTCTCTGGAGGCCCCAGCACAGAGCCCAAGACAATGAAGTGAGCATGTGAGTGGGGTGCACTCTGCTGATAACTGCACGCCTCAGGAGTTGCAGATACTGGTCTTATGGTCCTTCAAGTGATACAAGAGGACTAAAAGAGAGAGCTACACTATTTACTGCATCCCAGTAAATGCGGGAGGAAGCATTGAGTGCAGAAGCTGTGGTTGGGAGAACCGAGATGAGGCGGTGCCACAGACCCCACAAAACAGAGGTGGGTGTGTTGTCCATCTCAGGAAAGCTGTACTGAAAAAAAAAATGTTGGCAGAGTTCTTCAAGCGCTGATGTGCTGTTCTCACTCCTGAAGGGATCCAGACATGCCCACTATTGGGCTGAGCTGTGTCTACCCTAGGTGTGCCCGTGCTGGTGAGTCTTACTGAAAGGGGGCCTGGAAACATGGTGCTGGAAGGCAGGAGACAAGGGAGAAGGCAGGCAGAAGAAACCTGAGGCTCGCCTTTTTGTAGGCAGGTGCTCTGTTCTGTCTTTCCAACTTTCCTCATCCACAATCAGAACCCCAGCTGACAACACCCAGGAGGAATATAAGCTGGAGCTAGAAACAGACAGCCTCTCTTACCTTCCAGTTCCCCAACAATGACAGACTCCTCTGGAGTCAAGCAGTTGTACCATGCCATTGCTGCTTGGCTTCCACACCTGAGGGTCTCCAGTTTCAGTACTCCTTTGGGTAAGGAGGATACAAATGCCTTCAGTCTGTACAGTGCAGTTGAAGGGCTTGTTTCTCAGGCCACTCACGCCTCTTGATTTCCTCTCCATGGCTGGGAAGAGAAGAAAAAGACAACTCTCTGTTTCCTGCAAAACACGGGGATACTCAACACCGCCCTGATGTTTGTATCCTGGTCAGCCACAGAAGTCGGGTCCGCCGTAGGCACAAATGCTGCATCCTGGCTCTGGATGGTGGCCAGACTTGTGGCAGGTGGGTGCACAGTGACCTCCACGTCCCCCAAGGCACCCCCCAAGTTACCAGGGCTCTCAGTCCATTGCAGAGGGACTGCTTCAGACCAGGACTGTCTGACAAAGCATCTGAAGAGAAAAGGGGTTAATGTTTATTTATCTGAATTGCTTGCCACAGCTGCTGCAACACTGCAGCCAGGCTCCAAAAATCTGTCTGTCACACACATGGATCATAATGCTGGTATTAGCCTGGATGAGTTTTCTCTTTCCCAGCTGCTCCCAAGGTGCTGCTCATCCCAGGAATGGGATACCTAGTTCCTGCTCACTGACCATGGCACTGCACAAGCAAAGCCACAGCTGTGTGGTGACCCTCACAAGCCACTCTGCGTGTGTGCGTGGAGAGCAGACACACTTTCCTTCTCACAGGGCTCAAGTAGCATGTAATAACTGCTTAAACCAATGGCGCTTACTCACAGTCCTAATGATTCCCTTCCTCCTCTCCTGCTCTGGTGCAAAGAAGATCAAGTTACTTATCAGGGGCTGTCAGTACTTTCCACTTCTTTCCCACCAAATGGCTCTCACATCTAGCCAGAAACATGCTGATACCTTCCTCCCTTTAAATTTGGGTGAAATCAGGCAGGGAGTGAAGCCTCTTGAAGGGCTGCTCGGGTGAGGGTCATTCTACTGCAATGGAAATGGGTGCCACGGGATCAGAGTGGCATCAACTGTCATAGAATAATATACACAACAAATAAATATTGAAAAACCCAAAGCTGCTGACAGCCAACCTCATACTTTTCAATATCTTTGGAAAGACCTAAGGACAAAAACTTAGCCCTGCTGAAAGAGGGGATTTCCACTGATCTCAGTGGTAGCAAGTTTTCAATAAAAGTTCATTTTTTTTGATTCTCACTTACCTATATTCAGTTTCTACATATTCTGGAGGCATTCACAGAAGTACAAGTCAAACATGAGGAACTCGATCTCTGCCCCCAGTTTGTGACAGTATATTACAGGAAAGAGACCTTTATAATAAATAATGGAAAAAGTTTAATAAAAAGGGGGATTTTCACCAAAATCTGCACAGTAGCATAACTACAGCCTAAAGTATATGAAAATACCAGAATGCAGTAATCAGGTCTGGAGGGAAATCTCTTTCAGAGTCTCAGTCTCAATAACTGAATAAAGAAGGGAATTTAAAAACAGTATTCACTGCATCTGTTCTCTGTCACACGCCCTCCACAAACAGCCTTTTACTAAATTACAGGCATAGTTAATCTATTAAGCGTAGCAAAAAGAAACCATATAGCATCATATTTTCCCTTCCAGCATACTAATTGCCTGCCATTTTTTTTCTCATTATAAAGGTCATTTTATAGTTTGTCTTGGTGCTGTTGGAAGGGGCAGGAGGGGAATCCTGAGCCAGAGGCAAGCAAAGTGCTCTGCTTTGAGTATTGCAGAGACGTACTGACCTCTTTTACAGGAGGAAGAGCGTGTGTGTGTGTGTGTGTGTCTGGAGAACGTCACTGCTCACATGCAATCTGGTGCAGCTTGGCAAGCTGCAAGCACCGTGCCCATGTTGCTTCTGTGCAAATGGTGTTAATTCCTGTGGACGTCCCTCACCATTAGAAGTGCGGCAGCTGATAAACAGCAACGTTTACACAAGATAACTCCCAGTAATGCTTTCAAAATAAACGCTAGAAACCTGGACCAGCATCAAGAGCAGAGTGATCCTATGCTTTAAGGTGGAAAGGAAAAGGTCTAACCCTCCACAAGTAATTACTCACATGGCTATTGTGTCACAACATTCACTAATTTCATGGCCTGTGTGTTTCTTTTCACAAATAGCCTAGGGGTAATACATCTGAAAATAGAGTCCTGCCAACTGAAGCAGGGGAAAGAGTAGAAGTAGCTCAACTCCTCCTATTGGGCTCCTATCCTCCTCAGCAGAGGAATCCAGCTCAACTACCTGCCAACTGTTTTGGCAGGGGCAGTGGTGTATTTTTCTTCTACTTTAATTTTTATCATCACCACTGATGAGTTAAGTTTGGTTATGAGAGTGGTATGGCAGGTGAAAAAAGGGGGAGGGTGAAAGTCAGGAGAGATGAGTGTAGGGAAAGGCATGTTGGAGTGATGCTGAGGTGAGAGGAGGGGAAGGAGAGGCTGGGAGCCAAAAGCCATGTAACCTTGAGGATGCTTCCCACCTCCACAATGAAAGCAGTGCCAGCTTGATTGTGAGGATGTCACTGAGAGGAGGGGTTTGGCAACATAATTTATGAGTCCTGCTGCTAGAGATTCCTCTTTGTAATTTTCTCCTTAGTGCGTTGTGCATACCAAACACTTCCCCCACAAATGCAGATGAAGTGCTTGAATGCTGCAGAGATACAGACACGGAACCTCCTGCTTCACCTCTGCTGCTTCCAAAGCTTACCTGGAAGACTATCATGTAGCATTTTAATTTGTCATCTATATTTTAAAATACTGTCTAAACAAATAAGATTTCATAAAGTAGGAGGGCTTAAAAACAGAGGGTTCAAAAAAAGTGTACAAACACTTATTCTCAATGTACCGTATAAAATTACAGTTTCATCAGCTGCAACTGCACAAGTCTAAGATATAATTTCACATCTCTAAACAATTTTTTCATGTAACATGGTAGTTATAGTCAATTAATAAGTTATTCAATAAATATTTTAATTGATGTTTAATAAACCCGCTGTGGAATGCAAGTATATTTATAGCTGCTGCTAAAGACACATTTCTAAACAGTAAAATAATGGTATTTTACAGAAATCGGGTACATAATAGCAGAGCAATTATACTCCTAGCTTCAATGTGCATAATTTGTGATCTTTTAGGTTAATTCTGCTGGGCTGCACTCCAGTACTCAGCAGTAGCAGTCTATGAGCAGCAGCATCTCCCTGAGCCAGTGGCTCCCTCTTGCCCCTATGCACAGTCCTTCAGCCAAGGACACACACAACAAAGCACAAGTACACCTGAAAGGAAAATCCCGAGTGGCTTGGAGGGTACAACTGGATGAAAACAACCAAAAACCCTAGTTATGGCACTCAGCTGGGGGCTAAAAGGGAATTTCAGGCACTGAAGTCCAAAAACGTGATGCCAGATTGCAGCTGCTGCCTAATGCTGGCGGTGCCAGTATCTCTGAACACTTTGCTTTTTTTCCTTAAAAAGGAACTGCTGCTGTGCTGGGAACCATCAGGATTGGATGATGCAGGGCATTCAGCCTCCATCCTGAAGTGTTGAGCTTCCTCCTCTCCCTTGGGAGCATCAGAACCTCCTCCTGCTTCCCACCTGACTGCCAGGACCACCATATCACCCTGAGAGGAGGCATGGGGCGCTCTTGTCCTCTCAGTGAAAGCAGGTCACCTCCGAAGGAAGGAGTGATCTGGGACTGAGGACACGGTGGGGTCTGAGCACAACCTCTGCTGGGAGATCAGCAATGGGCAGGCTGGGAGCACGGGACTGCCCCAGGTGCGTTCGGCCAAATAAAGAAGAGAAGGATGACAAAACCACAGTATTGTGGGAAACTGGGTGAAAGCTGTTCCTTCTTTGATGTACTGACACATTGAGTATTTGCAGTTCTGACAGCTTCTACGCTCAGCATTGTGCACAGTTAGGGGTCAATGATAGCAAACAGATGAAAGCGTGTGAGGGTAAGAGGGAGAGGAGGGGAAGCTGCTCCCCTTGAGGAGGCAGAGGTTGAGAGTGGAGCCTGTTCCACCAAAAAACATCAGTCATCAGACAAAAGGGAATCTTGTGGAAAGCCTGATGATCATTATCCAGCATCATTATGGAGGAACATGCCTTGCCCTATCTTGTGTTGTCTGGAGATGGCCAATTAAATACCGTAATAAAAACAATTCCCATTAGTTCTATATAACAAGACTGTCCATCTGTGTTGTGAACTCAGTAATAACCTCACCAAAGCTGCATGCCTGAGCAGTGAAGATCATTTCATATTACTTGGTTGGGGAAAATCATACAGGACTTATTTTCAAAAGCAAGAGTTTTCAAATATTTCATCACACTTCGGGTGAACATAAACTGGGGAACACAACAGACATACAACTGCATGCATAATGTCATTGTTTAATTTTCCCCATGTATTCTCTCTGGAGCTATTCATACTTGCTGTTGGACTTTGAAGTTGTGATGCTGCCTTGTTAAAATAATTCTGTCTCAGTAGTGACTTGCAATGTAGCTCTTTGCACTCTCCCAAGCTGCTGCCAGCTATGAATTCCCAGGTGCACTGTCTGTGAAACTGAAAACCTAGAGTTATGGCCTTTTGTGATTCTATGGCCATGAAAGCAGGCATTGCATGTGCTGACATCTATTGTGTTCTACTGCAGTGAAATAAAGGAAGAAAAAAAAGAAAGAAACCTTATGGCTCCAATTTTGAGATTAGTGTTCCGAATAGCAAACAACAAAATATAGTCTAACATATTGGGTTGTCTGCTCTGATGGCTCCTGGACCTCTGCTGTCCAGCATTTAAGTAAGTAGGCAGGCAACAAAGGAGGCAGAGTGTCTGTGTGGTGCAAAAGAGCATCAGGTTAAATTGCACAGGATGACATGGAGGGCTGTTACAATATCCGTGCATTGCCAGCTGGGTATCAGCTGGTACCACATCCATTCAGAGGGATGCAGTACCTCCAGCATGATGGAGCATGAGGATGCCGCTTGAACAGTAGAACTGCAGGAACTTTAGCCAGTGTTTGGATGTGTGCCCATCTGGGTGCTCCTGTGAAGAGAAGCAGGACATCCCTACAATGGCTGCATGGTGATTTGTAGCTCTGACAGAGCTCAGCCCCTGGGCTGAAGCAGCCAGAGCAGAGGGAGCTTCAGCACTGAAAGTGTAGATGACAGTTTGATCCAGATAAGGGACTTTTTATCCCTCTGGTCCCTGAAGGCCACAAACACAACCTGGCTCCAAATAAATCAACTCTGCAAAGGCACTGCAGAAAATGGGACTTGGCTTCCATGTGCATGAACCTTCAGGTGGTATTTGACGTCTCCTGGGTTAAACTGCAGGTTAGCGCTTGAAGGGAGGAGATAACATGCAGAAAAAATGCTCTTGGGGGGTCCCAGAATGTCCTTCCCTGATTCAGTGGGTGCTGCCTGATGTGCCACATCAGGAAAAGCAGCACCAGCACAGCCACCAAGCCCATAGCACACTCACTGTGGCTGCTCCACAGCAGCAATCTGGAGGTAAAGACAAGACAACTGGCCTTTAATTATAGCCCAAAGAAAAAGAAACTCCATTGATTCTCATGGAGTTCAACATGGGGCTGAATTTTACCCATTGTTCACCATACTTGAGATACAAACAGGCTTTTCTTGAACACCCGTAATTTCTTACACCACTTTGTGTAAATATTGTAAATATGTTTATTGTGGGCAACGGTGAGAAAACAAGTCGCCATTCATAATCGAATTTCCTCCTGTCCTGTTTGCTGTAACAGCCTTAGGTATTCATGGGCTGGGACATGTACAGTGAATGCTTACATCTTTGTTCTCCCAAGGCAGCAGGGCCACGCCACAGCTGGTAAGACTTGTGCTGTGTTGTGCCAGTAATTGTGCCTCCCAGGAAAAGCCTCTCCCACTGTCCATGAGAAACAGAAAGGAACAACTGCAACAATTACTTGTCATTTACTATTTTATTGTAAAATGTGTCAAACAACAGGGTCCTCTACTGCATTAAAAGGGGGTGGAGAGGCATGCTATGTATTCTGTAACAGAGGGGCTATGTACATGTGGTCATGATAGAGATATTGAGACTGGGAAAGTATAAATGCACTCAGGACTGAAAGAAAAAGAAAATGTAATTGGGGTAGAGATAAAGTCTGAATAGAGAGATGGAAAACAAGTTACTTCGGTTAATGGAAGCACGTGGAGATTGTCAGAAAAAAAGAAAGATTAAATTTAGTAATATAAATGCTTTTGTCCTTGTGACAAGAAAAGGGCATCTACTTTGCACACAGCTTTTTAGCTTTGGATTTATCAGTTTATTTTGTAATTGCATTTTAAATCTACTTAGGGAATAACACATGTGAAATTTAAAGCAACCACCCAATTCTTTCTGAAAGGCAGAAGGCGATACTTTAACCTTGTCTTTGTCCATATTCTGCTGAGTGTGTAGTTCTAATTAGATTCATAGCTCACATTAATATTGTGGAACCAACTGCTCATGAGTCACATCAATATTTCTCAAACTTTCCATATGAAAACTATTCATAATTCAGTGTTCATTGATTTTTAAGACTGATGACATTTGAGTTGCTGAGCAAGTAAATGGGGTTTAGTTGGGGTCATATCCTTAATCCCTGCATGTAAGTGATATCTGGCTTCTGCTGCTCCTTCCCTCAACTCAGCAATAAGCAATGAAACTTAGCATGATCTAATTGCTACTGCAGTCCTGGGAGCCAGAGAAATAACATGTATACTTTCTTAAAGGAGTTCTTACAGGTGCATGTTTGCAAAAGCCTCAACTTGCTTATGTTGCGCTGGGAAAAGATAATGGGTGAATGGAGAAAGTTTCTGGAGGTGTTATGCTTGCTGGCTGAATTGAGTACATTCCCTTGCTTCACACTGGCTGCAGCCAAGAAGCGCAGAGGCACAGCTGTGCAGCAGTCTGACCTCCCCTTGCTTCGCAGGGCACTCCGTTCCCCTCAGCCAACCCCACATGAGGAATCGGCAGGAGAAGGGCCTCTCCCCAGCCTCAGACCCCCTGTGCTCCATGCAGAGGGACATCAGCCAGGTTTGGACCTGTTACACGGCTCACACCACCTTGCAGATTTTGCAGTTGCTGTCTAATAATGGCGGACTTCAATTTGAAACTGTGGATGGACGTCAGGAAAAAACATCTAAAAGAAAAAGGCCAAAAGCACTTGCAAACAAAAAATACAATTCTTCTGGTTATGAGTCTTTCATTTTAGTGGGTTCATGGAAACAACTCCATAAATCACCATTAGGGAAGAGAAGATGACATTTCTAAGTCAGGGAACCTCCTTTCAGTTCCCTAAAGCACTTCTTTGAGCTCAAATTTGATTTTCAGATGTGGTGAGTCTTGCCTAATACTGTCTAAATTTAATCTGAGTGGCGAGCAACCTGCATCCTTGAAGATCACACACTTGTTTAGGTTCTTAATGTAGTTGTCCAAAGGTGTCATTCTTCTTGAGCGACATGACAGAACTCCACTGAGCCTCACCTTAACAAATTGCAATTGTGCTCAGCATGTCAAGACTGGTTATCCTGAGCTTGGTCCTCCCTGAGCAGGGACAAGCTGCTTCTCCTAGGCCACTGGAAAGCCTGTCCTCAGCAGAAAAGTGCCAGGCAAAGCAGACTAAACACACTCCTGCCCTGAAAGGCTCTTTTCTTTAAGGGTAGACCAGCTAGGGAAAACCAGACCCTTCTACTTCTTGCTGTAGTTTTCTTTGAGGAGGGAAATAATTCCCTAGCACTCTTTATCTCTCACCAGGTCTTGTTCTTTAAATGCTTGTACTACTATCTTCCTAACGACGCAAATTATGCCAGGAGTACTGTGCTAGAGGCAGTAGATGTTAAAGGTAGCCACCTGCCTACAATAATGCTATTTTAGATTACACCAAGAAATAAGAGTTGGGAAAACATGACTGACACAAAGAAGAGGGAGGCTTGCCCAGTTTCCATGGACTGGCTGTATACACAGTTTTAGATATGTTTGTAAGTATCTAAACAAATACTTAGTTCAACAAGAAGGGTGAGAAATCCAATTTAGCTGTGTAAATATGCAGTCGGATATTGTGTCTAGAGAAGCAAGTGATTTCTGCTGCAAGCATTCATGCACAATTTTGAGTAATGACTGATTTTCATGTTATGTAAATCGGATTTTCTAGATATTACTCTCTTGATAAGACACGGTTAAATTTAGTGTCAAAACTGAAAAGTATTCTCAAAGCTGTTTACATGGTGATGCATTATGCTCATGAAGGCATGATTTCTACTGTTCTGCTGGTTGCTTTCAATGTTCTGGCTATGGTGAAAATGAATATTTCTGCATTGCTAAAATGTTTTATAATTCATATTCGAGGCAGAAGCAAGCAAATAAAAAAAATGTGCTAGACTCATGCTAATAAAGAAAAATACAGTTTTCACCTCTTGAATTTTGCCCTGCAGTATTTACAAATTGTTCAAAAAGAGACAACATGAGCTCTGTGCCGGTTCTGCTTCCTGATGAGAAGGTCTTGGTGGTCAGGACAAATAAAGCCAGGGGAAATTGGGACGTCTGCTCTCAGATGCTTGTCAGATCATCCAGGTAGACACCTACATAAAAACAGTAGCCTAATTTTACCAACCTATGGCACATAACTTCGAAATCTTACATGTGTGAAAGAGGTGAGAAAATGCTTAGCATACCCAAACTGGTGATGCTGCAAAATCAGAAGGCTGGGAGGAAAGAGCTGAGAGACCTACATTTCTGCAAAAAAAAACTGGCTTTCAAAGTATTTCTTATGGTGTAGAGTGAAAAAAGCTTTCAAAAATAGCATGAAATACAGAACACAAAAGGCAAAACTGTGACAAATGGCAGGTGTATTCGGAAGCGAACTGAAGTATTTGTAATCAATGAAAAAGCTCTCTCTGCACAAAATCGCAGAATCATGGAGACTAGAAAAGACCTCTAAGATGAGTTATGTTCTTGTTTTCCCTCTAGTTTTGGCAGTCATGGCAGCCCTCAGTATGTCTGGTGTGTCTTCCTGCAAATAAGAAGAGCAGGGGCGTACATTTCAATGTGACAGCTCAGCATAAGGAGTTAGAATTACCTCTAGCTTTAAAAGTCCCACCTGAAGTTCCACCAGGTTCCATCTGAACATGTGGAATAGTGTCTTCATCGTGAGGGTGACGAAGCACCAGCACAGGTTGCCTAGAGAGGCTGTGGAATCTCCTTCCCTGGAGATACTCAAAAGCCATCTGGACACGGCCCTGAGTAACGTGCTCTAGGGGACCCTGCTTGAGCAAGGTGGTTGAACCAGATGATTTCCAGTGGCGCCTTTCAACCTTACCTGTTCTGTGATTCTGTGAAAGCAAACAAGAATTAGAATGTGGCTTTGGAAATACTCATCAGGAAAAGTGCAACTTCAACTTTGTCGAACACAGCACATGTTTACATGGTCAAAATATTCTTCAAAAGGAAGGTTTCTGAACATCCAACAACCTCTGTTAAGGAGACAAACATCTAGCCAGCCAGGAGCATTTGCACCCAGCCATTCCTTCTGATGCTGAGTCTCAGGAATCCTTCTCAGCAGTGTGAGAGCACAGCATTAGCTGCGTGCACCTGGGGAGGCTTATGCTCAAAGTCCTGCACACAGGGAAGTGCTTTTCTCCTGCAAATTTTGAATTGCTGAAGTGTTTGAACAAATAAAATATTCCCTTAATGTAAAATCAAAGTCAAATAAGCTGATGCTTTTCTTTTCTAATGCTGAAAATGAAGTTCAGGGTGCTTCAGGGCTCTATGCTTATACACATTATTACAGTGCATTCCCTTCAGTCTCATTGTTGGTTTGAATCACTTATGAAAATATACCTTCTACATCTGCAGATGTGGAAGATGACACATTTTCAAATGAAAGGTCTACTTTGTAATTCAAAAACACTGTTTGTGGTCGAGAGAATGAATAAGCAGTCAGGGTGTGGGTTGGCACAGGTAACATAATCTGTTCCAGTGTCCTAACAGAGAGATTTTGCATATCAGGCCAGAAGACCAGGGAAGAGCAATAGAACCCAGGAGAGATATAGTACAACTGGTCTAAAATATGTCTGGCTTAGCACTCAGGATGTCATGTCATTATTGTATACAAACAGTAAAGTATGAAGCAGTAGCGTAGGTATTGATCTGTGCTTGGAGAGTTTTCGTGTAGCTTCGTAATCAGGCTGTATTTGAGATCAAGAATACACCATAAAACACAGATGACATAAAGCAAGTCATAAACAGAGATCCCTGGAGTCTTCACCCTGAGGTCTCCTTCCTACTCCCACTGCCCTGTTCTTAACATACCACCTAAGAGTCAGTGAGACCACAGCTGTCCAGATGCTGAGCTGTGGGAACCTTCTCTTCAGGTCCCCACTGGTTTGAGGATCACTTACACACCAGGTCTCTGCCCTTGGAGGTGTTTGGCCACCAGCCTGCTTTGCAATGCACCAGCACTCCTGTTGTGCACAATTAAAAATATGGTTAGGCTCAGACCTAACATTTTGGTGTTCTCCAGGAACTCTGCAGACAGCAGGTGGGGACATCCCTCCCCACAAGCCCTTGGAGTACCAGTTCCATCCCCATCTCTCTGCCATGCTCTGGGAGTGCCTGACAGCTTGTAATGGGATCTAGGTGAAGTACCCTAATTTGGGGAGAGCGAATAAGAAGCAGGAGTTGGAGTCCTCTAGGGAGGGAAGGTTGCTCACCTGCTGGAATTAGCCTCTGCAATTAGAAAGGAGTGTTTAACTTCAGACATTGACTGCAAGGCATTTCAGGCTGATGTGAATTTATCTGAAAACCGTGACGTTTTTGTATTTCAGTTTTACAGATGTATACAGCTCCATATAAGACATAATTACAAGCTCTGCCAGGAGTAAGTTTATGAATAAGTTTGTACCAGAAGTTTGTACAAGGGCAAATGTAGCTTGGGGCTATGTTCAGAGGTCTGAGCCCTTCAGGCAGCTCCCCAGATGACATTCAACCTGCAAAGCAATAGAAAACCAAGTGCCATGCATGCAGAAGTGAGCATGTGAAGGCCGAAGAAGACGCAAAGGCACACTGAAGTTACAGCAGTTGTAATCACAGGAGGCTGATGGAATGCCCCAGGTATCATTCAGCTCTGTTTTAGCTGAACGTGAGCCCGAGGACATTAACGTGGCAGAGAGAGGGGCATCGTACAACCCCACGGACACAGCACTTCACCTCCCTTAATCACATTCTCTCCACACTTCGGCCTCCTGCCTCTGCCTTTCCTTTACTGTGTATTAAGAAATTTGAGGCAGAAGATGCATAAATTACCATCATCTGGACACATCTTTCAGACTGTATCAGTTTGAAAACATTCTTCATTCACTCTCTAATGCCTCTTGTATCTTATTAAACACAGTTAAGGATGTTGCTCTTTCACCCAGGAGCCTGCTGGTGCATGAATAGCAAACTGTACCTGGTATGTTATGAAATCCATAGTCCTTTACTAGAAGGACCACTGCCTTCATAAAATATTCATTTACCTGGCTTTGAAATCGTGCTTTCCCCTGGCCTTCCCAGATCTGCCCTGCAGAGCCCCTCTTTGTTTGGTCTATCCTTTGGCCAAGCATTCTCTGCTCTTCCTGAGTCCTTCAGTCTCCTTATTTCTCCTCCTCACTCACACATGTCCACACTGAAAAAAATAAGTGGAAAGAAGCAGTGCAAAGGCCGTACAGATGACTTATATCAAGCTGAGTGCATCAGAAGAATTCACTGGAGCTAAAAGGCTCTGGATCAAGAAGAGGTCAACCCACTATTTCAAGCATTGTCACTGATCTGGGAACACGTTATGGCTGGCGACATCAGTGAAGTGCATTCATGCATGTACCATTTTATGCAGCAGAACCAGAGGCAGCAAGGCCCCCAGTTCCACCTAAGCTCCAATGGGATTTGGGCACTTAACTCTCTTAAATCCCTTTGTAAATTCCAGTGTAAATGTCTTTGCTGGAAAGTCAGAAAAATCTGTCCTGTTGATGGAGCACATCTGTACTGGTTCTTAGACTGTGCCAATACTGTGCCACATAACACCTCTCATTGACAGCAAACACTCCTCAGACCCTGGCTATGCCTGTCTCTGTGTGTGTGACAGAAAGGAAAGGTGAGTGAAAACATATCTTGAATTTTGCCCTGTAAGTGCAAAAAAAGTGAAGAATTTTTTTCATAACTAGCATTGAGAAACCCACTAAAAATTTAATAATACTGAACTCAGGGAATACTAAGTAGAACACAGTATGACATTTGTGCTGCTGGATGCATTGTCCGTGTCCTTATTTCATTAACATGATACAGAAGCAATATTACCTTACACTTCTGGAATAAGTTTTAGGACCCAAAGCAATTTTATAAGAATTAGTCTCATAGCAGCTCTTCATATAGGGCGATGAGCAAGCAGGGAACTAGTGACAGTACTGAGTAAAAACTCCTTTTCTCCCCTGGAAGTAGGACTGCCCTGGATCACTACCATCAGCCTTTCCCCATGCCTCAGAAATGAGGGGTTTGCGTGTTATTTTTAGCTCCTACCCCTTATTAAACCACCCTTGAAAAATACAGATCGCTCCATGGTTGCATGAAGTCACAGGTTTATTTTGTTCTCTCCACCATAAGACATAACGATCACTTGGAAGAGCCACAAAATAATCTTGATAGAACAAAGAAAAAAAAGCAAACATTTCTCTCAATGACCTCAAAGCCAGTATCTAGTGAACTGTGAGCCCTGAAGCAGATGAGCAAGTGCAGCACTGAAAGAGCTCTTCGAGGTGCCTTGATCTGCCTGAGCTACAGCAGTCACCATTAGCAACCACTGCAGTGGGGGCTGCATGTCACCAGCGACAGGGGCAAACGGGGGGGGATGCCTGCTGGTTCAATACAGCTACAGATAGTGGAATACAGAAGCCTACATGGATCAGAGGGTGCTGTCTTTCAACCTCTTTTAATATAGGCACTGTTATTAATTCTTTATAACTTTTAGAAAATGGGAGCTAATGCTTTGCACATGCTGAAAAAGAGGATTTCCTATCCCTCATGGCTTGAAGCACAGCTGACCTCTGACCCACCTGCCTGCACTGTCCTGTCCATCTGGGAACAAATCCTGCATTTCGCAGAGCCGAAGGGGTTTGACACAGCCAGCAGGAGCTTCCAGTCACTAACATAAATCAGACCCCAGGAGAAGGGCTGCTGATTTAGCTCAACCTCTCTTCTCTGGCTTTACCTCCTTTAATAAATGGTGCATTCACATCTCTGACAGCAAGCCTTGCTATCAGTGCAGCGATGAGCTTCTTTATATACAGCAGCAAGTCACAGCCAAAGCTCTTGTCAAAAAGGCTGATTTAATTACAGAGTCTGGAAAATATTTCTTCTAGAGATTCTTGTCCCTCTTCCCAGACCTAGGACAGTCTGGTAAATATTCCGATTTCTGGATGCTTATATTGACTAACAAAAGCTGTTAGCTTGTACATATACCCATTTTTAATTTTCCTTTTATTCTAAGATACATAATAAGGGTGCCAGAGAAGATTATTCCCCTAAAAGGAATATTCCTCTAAAAGAATAAACTATATTAACTTTTAATTTAAAGATATTCCCCCTTAATGACTCTAGCATAGAAAATTTTACATTTTGCCCAACCTCACATAGACCAGACATATCCTCTAATGCATACGCTTATTTTTGTTTATCAGTAGAGAACACTGTTTACCTTTGAGGAGAAACTGAGATATTGATTGTTTTTTAATTCAAAGGCTTTACTAAATGTATAAGCTGATCAATTTGACACATTTGGAAATAAACTCTGGACAAGGCCCAGTAGTAGCCCTAGACTGTCTTTTCTAGTTAGAATATTTTCATCATAGTATGAGGTTAATTTTAACCGTGAATCTGCCTTAGCTTATTCTACTACTCATATAAGACTTTTCCTATTTTCCTATTCTTCTGAGGTTCAAGAGATTCTGTTTTTAATTTGTCCCTTCTTTTAGTTTATATGGATACCAGCAGAATTGGTGGTGGTAGCAGATTTTGTGCTCTGCCCCATCACCTGGAAGAGGAGATGTTCGGCACTTTCGATGGTATGAACATACCACTTTATATTACCTTGAATATCACTACTGCAATGTTATCACATCTTCAAAATCACATTCTGTTCAGTGGAAACTACCTGCACAAAATGGATTCTTAGGTTAGTGTTAAACATCCAACTAAATGTTACTCCCCTCCTTCCCTCCCTTCTCTTTCCCTCCCCTCTCCCCCTTCCTTCCTTTCTTCCTCTCCGTTCCCCTCCCCTCTGCTGCCTCTTTTCTTTCTAAAACTGAGCTGTACCTGTTGTCAAAACCTTTGCTTTCACATTTACTTAAGGGCAATTTCTTCTGCAAATCAAGTAACCAAGTTGTGTAGAGGGTGGAGGGAACAGCACACACAATTGCAGCTGCTTCTGCTGCTTGCTGTGTTTCAGCTGGGTAAGGAGAAATGACATTTTCAGCGTAGATTTACTGCACATTCTCTAAATATACCAAATATCAGTGCTTATATTCTTCCAGGCTGAAAAAATTCAAAGCCCCTGAAACAAGTTTGGGGCTTTTTCTTCTCCGAGTCATTGAAGTCAATGGGATTTTATTGCATGAAAATCACTTATTTGTTTCAAAATATCTAGTGAGATGGCAGCCCAGATTAGCTGAAGAGGGTTTAATGCCAGACTATGTTGAAAAATACCTGCAAGAACCTACCCCTTTTTCTGGCAAAATGCCTCTGATTTGGACACAGTCCTTGCCTGAATAAGCTCTGCAAAATGGGTATTCTGGCTGGTGGGCAGGTTTATATCATCTGTGCAACTTTTGCAGTAGTGCTTTCTGGCCTCACATCTTCCAAGCATGCCCTGGCATTTTGGTACTCTTGTCAGAGAAACAAGACGTGTCCTTTTTTGCCTTTATCGGGGGAGACTTTTCTTTAAGCACCTTGCTACCAGCCAAGCTGATGGCAACATTAGAAAAAGCGTGAATGGACTGATTACAAGAACATAAAGAAAGAAATAACTTGTCTGAAATAGCGAAACCTCCTTCTATGGCCTGAGACAAAAGCCCCTTCTGGCAAGCAGGTAGAAGCCTGTCATCAGAGGATGGTTGAGGTTGGAAGAGCCTCTGGAAGTCATCTGGGTCTAAGCCCCCTGATCAAGCAGGCACAGCTAGATCAGTCTGCTCCAGGAAATGTCCAGCTGGGTTTTGAATTTTTGCAGGAATGGAGACTCCACAACCCCTACGGATAAACTGCATCAGTGTTTGACCACCCTCACTGTAAGGAAGTGTTTTCTAGTGTTCAAATGGCATTTCATGTATAATTTGTGCCCACTGCCTATTCCCCTGTCTTTGGGCGCTACTAAGAGTCTGTCTCTCTTATCTTCATTCTCTCCCATCAGGTACACATTGATGAGGTCTCCTTCCCTGAGCTTTCTCTTCTCCAAGCTGAATAGTTCCAGCTCTCACAGCCTCTCCTCACAAGAGAGGTGTTCTCCCATCCTGCAGGACTTGGCATTTTTCTTTATCAAAGAACTTTTGCTTACGGTCCCCCAGATTTTTACCAGTACAGACAAAGGAATACTTTAGTTGCATTTCTGGAGTACTTTTCATGTGCCGTTGTCATCAGCAAAGTGCTGCTTTCCCTCGCAATATCCTGACTCACATGCTGGGTTGCAATAATTTTTGCCTCTCCCAAGCCTGTATTTGGCTCTGCATAGCTCCTCCTCATGATGAATTCAAGTAACACATACCCCTGCATTGGCAATAGCTGCCTAGTTGAGAGGGTGGTAAATAGTATCACTCTACCCCCAAAAGGAGATTAAAAACAAAACAGGGTGATTAGAAACAGCTGTTGGGGGAGTGGTGATGATGGGGTGGAAAGAGGACACTCCCAAGGCAAATATGACTTCTGCATCATGGTTCAAACCAAAATAAACCAAACTAATAATAGAGGGAACTAAAGGGATAGTCACTGGATATAAAATGTGACTCAGACCATACTGAGGGACAGGACAGGTGGTGCAGGATATTGGACAAAAGGCTGTTTACCCTGTGCAGAGAGGTGCTGTGAGGGCTCTGATGGCCCCAGAAGAGTTTCTTCCCTGCATTCCTGGACAGAACTTTCACTTACAGCCTCAGAGTGAGGAGTGGGCTACTCCCATTTCTCTGCCTGGAAGCTGCTCACTCCAGACCACAACATGACCACCAAAACGCGGGCAGTATAAACCTCCTCCAGACTCTACTTTTGATCTGCTACCCAGTCATGCCAACACAGCCCCTTGCTCCTCACCACCTCCCAGTGTGGCCTCAGCCCTGTGCCTGCCTGCTGCTGGCTCTTCTGTTTTCATGGAGCTGCTGCTGTGCCACTCCCAGCCACGGGGCAGTGGCAGAGCCAGCTTAGATGGAGAGGCCACACCAACACTGGGGACTCGCACTCAGCCTGGTGCAGTCACTGCAGTGCCCCATCCGCCAAGAAATCTGTGCTTTTGACTTCAGGTGAGATGAGGAGCGAGGACTACTGGGATGATCTAAGAAGGACCTGTGATCAGGCATGACTTGCACATAGTGCAGCGCACTGAAAATTGGAAGCATCTCTAAAAATGGGCTCGATGTAACAAGAATCAATCCCTGCAGAAGCAAAGGTGGAGCAGAAGAGAAACGGTTACCAATGTGCCCTCTGGTGCATCCAGCTCACTGTGGAATTAAACTCTGCAGAGCCTCTGTCTCCCAATTCCAGACAGCAATCAGTGACTGCCATGGGAGATCTCACAGCTTCCGAGTCTCTGAGCAGAAGGAATACAGGCATTTGCTTAATGAAAAGACACCTTCATGAAGTGTGCGTGTGGGTGTGCATTACAAGGGGATTGCTTCCCAGAAATAAACACTAAGGTGCCATCCTGCTAATCATTAGCTTCTGAATTAAGAACTAACATTATAGAAAAGCTACTACAAACATTGATTGATTCATTGCTGGGGAAAACTTGTGTTGTTCTATGGAAAGGGAGAAACTGGAGTAAAAACACCTTAACAGAGACTGTTGGAGTGGAATTGTTGACTGTGCAAAATCATGTGGGATTTTCACCAGCCAGGCACTGTCCCTTGACCAGGCTCCAAGGAAACTGGTGCAAATTGAATTGATCCTGGTGCTGTGTTGCTTTGGGTTTTTCATGTCAATGGTTCTTCTCTGTCAGTAGGCTCAGGGCACCCACCATAAGAGCCATCCCTGCTGGTGGGCTGACACTGGAAGGAGCCTGACTCCACTATAAACCCTCTGAAGACAAACTAATACAACCCCATTGCTTCTAGTGTTAACTTCACAATATGATTTCATTACACGCGTGATGAATTTACTGGCTGGATAATTTGAACCCATTGATTTATAGATTCTGGCTTAATTATAACCTTAATGTTATCATTCCATTGCTTCATTTTCAATTAGTCCAGTAAGACTGCAGTAAGTGAGCCTGACAGTCAGGTCTTTGTGTTTGTCTGTTTGTACTTAGTAAAAAAATGCAGAAAAAAAAGTGTGCTAATAGCTATTTATAATCCCAAACACTGGGAGAGAAAGCCATAACAGATGCTAGATGTGTTTGGCTTTTTTCCCACAAAAAACTCACATTAGGTAGAAGATACCAGCTCTCCCACACAGATAATGAGCCACACTGACCAAAGGATCACATGATGAATTATTGACAAGCCACCACAACTTCACACTTTATCAAAGTGGCACTGATTTCCCCAGCTTAAGAGACAAAATAAAAATGAAGGAAAATGAAGAAGAATCATCTGGAGAAAATATTCTCAAGCAAAAAGTGCACAAATCGGTGCACTTCAGAGAAGTACTACTAAAAAAAAGGACAACAGTTTTTGAGATTTTTCAGGGATTTTCTTTGCTTCAGGTTTTGACAAAGGAGGAGAGAATCTGGACACAGAAAGGGAGAAGGACATGAAGCAATTAATTGAAGCAAAACTATTTCAGATGTGTAGCGGTGTTGTAAGAAGCCCCCTGCACAGTATTCCATTCTGCCACATCAGGCAGAGTGTTCCCATTTCCCTGACAATGCCCAGAAGGCCATATCCTCTGACCTCGTGTCTCTGTGCCGTTTTTTGCTGGCTGCTTTTGTTTGCCGTGGTGCCAGTGACAACTGCTTGAGCTTACTCTGCCGCTCTTTGTGCAGGTCTGTATGCAGAGAGGAGGCTGGTGCCCTCTTCCAGCTGTTGTCACAGAAATGAAATATTGCAAAGTGATTGCCTTGTATGCTGCACAAACTGGGGAAGTTCATGGCACTGCTTTGATCTTTTCATTATTCCACAGAGTCACTGCCTGACTATTGAACCCCTGCTTGACAGTCTGGATTATTAGGAAGACAGGCATTAATGCATTTAATGTATATACACGATCAAAATGCTGGCTGTTGACAAGGTCAGAGAAAAATAATTAAATGCCATAATTAACAAAATATATTGGCCATTAAAATATGATGCCTCATTCTCCTGACAGAGACACTAACAAGAAAAAATGACCTTATTAAAAGTCTTCATGTCCCTCTAAATCAAAGGCACAGTTTTTACAGCGCCGCTGGCCACAGGTTCTAACCAGCAAAACCTCTGGGAGATGTGATGCTGTGAAGCTCTGGGAGGGAGTGTCACACTGAATTAGAGATGGGGAACATTGCTGAAAGGTCTGTACCAGCACTTGTCTTTGCTTTAAACCCACTCCAATCCACAGCCCTCTGAGCTGAAGTACCACAGTGAGGCTAAAATGAGCCCTGCGTGTGTGCTGCAGCAATGAACCATGGTAGGAACTCAATGGAGCTGAAGCAAAACATACATCAGCTAAAAGTAGCTGATAGTAAGCAGCATTGTCTAGTAGATCCCAGGGCAAAAGTTTTGGGTTTCTCCATCTTAATTTACAGCAGGCTGTTTTCAGTCTTAATCCTTTCCATTATTCATTCTTCCCAAGCGCAGAAGAGGGAATTCAGTACCCATTACAGCACTCTTTGAGTTCTGGAGAAGGGTGATGCCATGTGATCTGTTACTCTTATTGACAGTTGGGGCTTCTGGTATTTTGGCCTAAAATCTGAAAGCCCATTACGGGGTGTATCAACATCACAGCTACAAATAAATCTTTTAGGTTTGAAAAATATTTCTTCTCTGGCAGCAAAAAAAAAAAAAAAAAAGCTGCTGTAACATTAGGAGGAGGTTGAACTAATTGGAAGTGCTTAATGCATGCTCAGCAACAGCTGGAATAACAGAAAGCTGTGCCTGACTAGGAACAGCAGATGTTATAAATTTCATCTGGTCAGATCCGATGGCTGATAGGGAGGTCCTGCTCCACATCTGTGAAATATTCACCAGATTCCACAAACAAACTTTCTGAAGCAGGCGTTACCGTCTTTAGAAATAGAGGAGCACATTTGCTCCAGAAATGTTGACAAAGGAATGTGTAGCTCTTAGGCAGCCTTCAGAGTAGGATGGAAAAATAGTGATTGTGTAGAAAAACTTCATAAATGCCAATGGTGAACACCAACATAATTTAAAAAAATGTGATACGTGCTCCAAACATCACAATATGCAATTTTACAGCTGGGGATTAAGGCAATATTAAAATTAGAAACAAGTATGGGATTTTTATTACAGTAATTATGCCACTGCAGTTTCTGGCATGGATGACATTAGTTGCATTCTGTAAAAATATTTTCTGTATCTTATGTGTTCATAAATGAAAAAGCTAGGTGGGCATAAACCCACTGATGTTATCAAAGCCACACAGATAACAAGAACAGGATTCAAAGAGCACTTGTATGTCGGTTAGGTGGGTTACAGGTGTCTGAGTCCGCCAGCAGCCTGCAAAAATCCTCCCAACGAGCCTCTCTGCCTGAGACACCAGGAGTGTTCCTGGTTTTCCTCCAAGCAAGCTATGGGCAGGAGGACTCATGGTCAAGTACTGTACAGCATCCTGCTGGTGAGGGGATTTGGACAGGGAATGGGGAGCCCAATTTCAGGTTCTCTCATGAGCACTGATGTGCACCTCCCCCATGCCAAGGCCAGGTGCTTGCCCCCTCCAAACCCCATCAGTGCCAGGCTGCCGAACAGAAGAAATGACACACTGACAGGGATGAGTCTGAAGGTGGAGAGGGGTAATCTTGCCCCTGAGTCTACATGCTGCAGAGGGGAATGAGGATGCCTGGCTCTAAAGGCTTTTTACAGACCCCATGTGTGGGAAGGAAAGCTTTGTTCTGTGTTTCTCTTCATGGAATGATTAAATTACCTTCCATGCATTTTTATTGACCGTGACCAACCTTATCCATCTGACATTCATCCACTACAGCTTGGGTGTAGTTTCTGACAGATGTCCCCATAATGTGCTATATTCTAGGCTTCCAAGATGGTTTTGTTGCTGCAGGAGGGGGAGGAGGTGAGCGAGGTGCAGGTCTCTGCTGTCTGGTCTAAGTGACAGTAGGAACTCTGCTCCTCCATTATTCCCCAGTTTGTTGCAATCCTGTTTATTCATTCATGCCTTCAGTTTATTTATGTGAGGACCATTGACTCTGGTTTTAGATCCAATGGCATAAGGCTGCATATCAGTCCTGTGCTTTTTTCACACAGGGGAACTGCAAAGAGAGCTTCTTTCAAATAGTATTATAATAAAAAACTAAAAAAAAAATATGTGAAGCCAGGCCTTATGCTCCAATTTTATCGGATGAGAGACATGTAGAAGAAGCAATTGTCTCATTCCCAGCTGGATCTGGATTTGAACAGCGTACCTTTCATGTTTTCCAGATATTTCTCTCCTGTTCCCACTTTTCTGTTCCTGCTGGATCCATGGGAGAAAGGAAACTTCACCTGCCAACAAGCTAAAAATCAGTTTCTTTCAGCAAGAAAGTCATCTTATACCAGGTTACAGTGTCCAGAGAATTTCTGCCCTAGTCACTCCAGGCATTAAACTACTAGGAATCACCTTGTGAACTTTTCAGGTGAGTTTGGTCTGGATTCAGACAAGCTGAATTTTGTGCTGCCTACAGTCGCATCCTGCTTTTACAGCTTCTAATGCCACTTCCTTTGCTTTGGATCGATGAGTGGCCCTCTGCCATTACTTCCTGGGTTTCCTTCCCCTTTTCTTCTTCACAATGGCAGCAAACCTGGCATATGGGTGTCAAAAATCCCTTGGGCTTGCAAGAAGACAAAGCAAATCACTGTTGTTAACATAAAAAAAACCAAACCAAAACAAATGAAAACAAAACCTTTCACATGCATCTCATTATCTCATTATAAGTGTGTGAAGCCTTCAGAGGCTGGAGTATGCTCAAAGCCAGTGCTCTGCAGGCTCCATACCCATTTGTTACCCTAGCTGTCTTGTGCCTTAATAGCCCTCTGTCCTTCTCTTTCCAGGCTGAAAAGAGAGTGAAACACAACCAACCTGCTTAAATAAATATGCTGATATACAAAAACTACTGGTAGGCAAGTCTCATATGCATGGCTTTATGCTTCTTGTTGACTTGTCTTAATGTCTGTTTCCTTTTTTTTTCTGCTATGGCCATTTAATCAAGCTTCCCCTCACTATCAAGAGTGATTTTTTTTACGTTGTAGAAGATGTATTGCTGCAATCACTTATGCATCATCTATTTCTTATCTTGATTCTTCATTGCTTTTTTTTCTCCCCATCCTGCCTCCCTTGGGTCTGTCTGGTGGGCCTGTTTGCTCTCTTGCTTGTACTCTGCATTTTAGCATGAATTCAATCTTACTTATGTCAAATATTAATTCTCTGAAGTTAGAGTGGATTCCAATCATTAGGAAAAATATAAAAAGTACAAACTTTGCAGTTGGGGAGCAAGTGAAAAAAGAGAAGAGAGAGTGGTTTTGTAGGTGCTTGGCTGTCAAGTGCAGCTCTGCAAAGCATCAGTCAAAATACCATGGCAAATAAATAGAAGCACATGAGGGAATTGTCCACAGATACTGAAGCAGCACATAGAGCCATCTACTTGCTAAAGAAACATACTGCATACCAGAAGTTGCTGGCATGCTTGCACCTGCTAAATATTTTTTGGCACTGGTACCGCCTGCCTGCCAGCTTGAGGTCAGTTTGACAAATGTATTTATGGAGCCACATCTCTGCCTTTGACTCTGTGAATGACTTCTCGTGCCCACGTTGTAATTACAGTGAAGCAGCAGAATTTGACAAGTTCATGGTTTGTTGACATAAAGTGAAAAGAGCAAAAAACCTTTCTTAGGAGGACAGAAATTGGGCAGTGATCCTCTGCACCGATTAAATGAGTCAAACTCCTCTGAAACAGGTTGTTGCTTTAGATGAAAATGTCCACAACATCAGGCTCAGGCATAGCAGAAAGCTGTGTCTGTGCCAGCCCACAAGAAATTATTCCAGATCAAGCAAAAGGAAATGTTTTGTCTGTCTGAATCCAGGTCTTCTATGAACTAGGAAGGAGGTGACAGCCTCACCTAGGGCTGGAGAGATACAAAACGTTAAGGATACAGCAGGGATCAGCCTGACACTGTCTGTAAGCTTGTTGTATGGATTAGCCCCAGTTTCTGTTCCACTCAGTTACAGCTGATCTCATCTGTAGTTCTGGGTGATAGACACCTCCTAAAATTGTCACTAGATCCCAAACCAGCAAAGTTTTGTGACAATACCAGCCTAATGGTAAATACAAGCAAGGATATAGAGTAAAGGCAAAATACAGGCTGAGACAGTTAGGCATAACAGACCTGTAGAAAAATCAAAAGCAAACCACCCATTCTTGGCAAAATGAGAATGCAAACCAAAATCTAGTGTCTTATTTTCAGAAACAGGATTCCTATACCAGCACGGGATTGCAGAGATCAAGGAGCATTACTACCTTTGAGCAGCAGGTGGGTTGCCTGGAGGCTCACAACCTCAGGCAGACAGGTACAGACACATTGAGGAGGAGGGAGTGAAGGTGGCTGGAGTCTCCCTTCCTTGCATTAGCATCGCTGCTGCATCCTGCACAGCCCCCCTCAGCTGCACGGAGTAGCTGTGGCCATTCAATTACACAGCTCACCCTTTTTCTCCCTCCCCCCTTTCCTCCATCCACCGGCACAGCTGGATCTGTCCCCAGTGAGGAGAATTAGATTCCTCCATCTGATACGGATGTTTAATGTTGAACAACAAAATTATTTTGTTAGGCGAATAAAACACAGACAGATTCACTGATAACCAAAATCTCCCTGTTGCTGTCAGTGCACTTGAAAATGTCTGCACTGCAATGGGAAGATGCTCTTTATTTAGACTGAATCTGCAACCTAAAAGGAAACAGTAAGCTTTTCAAATTAGTGCTGTTCTTTAAAGGCTTCTCTTTGGTAGTGTTAGAAAAAGACTTCTTCCATAAAAGGAAATTTCTAAATTAATTCTCCAGCTGGTAGTACTTCGCTGTCCTCATAAAGATGCTGCTTACACTGAGGAAAGAGAGATTTTAACAACCACTCCTCAGCCCCACCCCCAGAACTGCTTTTATTTTGCTTGAAGAGATGATGAAATGATTCTGGGGAAGTTGAGCCCCAAGATGGAGAGGCCCTGCCTGCCTGCCAAGTGCTCTGCCAAAAAGTCTCAAAGGCCACCATGTGCACATGGACAGTATGAGCAGTGTTTGACCTCCCTAAGCTAAAGTGCAGGCTTCAAGCTAGGCCAAATCACTCTTTCTGACAACTAGGGAAATGTGGAGGGGGTAGACATGTAAGTTCTGGCAAAGATTAGAGCAACCAGCAAGAAGAGCTGCCATTGCTGGAAAAATTGCTCTTTTCTGAAAATTATTCCAGGCACTTGGTCATGTGTGTTTGTTCACCATAAAGTGGGTGAGATCACAGATTCCTAGAATATAGGGTTGAAAAGATCTCATTATTAAGAATTGCCAGTGATTAAAGCTCCTTGGTCTCTTGAAGTACTCTGCAGCTCAAACATCTGTGCTCTATTTCCTCTACTGTAATCTCATCTTCTTGCTCCTTGTTCACCTAAGGCAGAATATGGGTGGGGCATGAAATCAACCACCACCATCTTTATGATGATCTTTTACATATTTGAAGACTGCAGCCTACATTTCCTTCCAGTTTTCCTCCTCTGGACTGTGCAGTGCCAGTTCTTTTTTTTTTTTAATGGGTTATATTTTCTGGAGTACCTCTGTTACTTTCCCTTAGGCTCCTTCCACCCCTCGTTAAGTGAAGTGAACAGCTGTATTAGCTTGGGTTTACATTAAAAACTTCCCATTTAAGTGTCCTCACTTGATGATTTGGTTTGGGTTTTTTCTCATCAGTATAGCACTTACTTCAGTTTTTGATGCATTATTAACTCCCTCACGTGTTTTTCATCAGAATTAATTCCTACATGTTCATTTCCATACCTGTAACTGATTCTGCCTAAGCCTATGTCCTCACTTAGTTCCACACTGGCTATTTAAAACTAGTGCTCTGATTTGTCATAATTCCTTGAAATCTTGCCAGTCCCTTCCAGACTGTCAGCCCCTGACTAAATACACTCTATTTCATCATCCCTAGGATGGATGGGTGGATGGACACTTGTCAAATCTCACACAGTGTCGTCTTCAATTAAACAGTAAACCATTGATGACTACCATCTGACTGCACTTTTCTAAGGTATTCTGGTGCCCATCTTACTACAGATTCATCTTGACAGTATTTCAGTGGCCTGTGATGTAAGACCGTGTCAAAGCCTTACCAACACCGAGAGATGATTAAAATTTTCTGATGTTGCTTCTGATGGAGAGGACAAAAAATGTTTCCTTGGAAGGATCTGAACACTATGCAAAGGCTACTAAAGGAACCAAGTGCTAACAGATGATAGGGCAAGAGTACACATTGCCCTTTGAGAGTGCTCCAATTAGAGCTCTTAGCCCTGCTGCAGTGACAATGAAGATGAGGCTGGGACTCATCTCACTTGAATTTATCCACCTGAAAATTAGACCATTTGACCTGGTCTGTGCCAGCCAAGCAGGCTCTCCTCCCCTATCAGCAGAGAGGTGCAAACACTGGCCTTCAACATTGATCTAAACTTAAGCTAAATCACCATCCAAAAAAGCTAATTTCTTTGACAAGCTAAACTAGGTAGCTCACATGAAGTAAGCTGATTCCTTCCTCTGTGTGGTTTGGTTCCTTTCCCCTGCAGAATTTCATTAATATGAAGTATTAATGCTCTCACTGACCATCAGCTTTAAGTTCTTTGCAAGAAAGATGGGTTTCCACTATGTACTTGTGCAGTGGTTCTTGTCAGCTGAGGTCTTTGAATACCATTCTAAAATCAAGAATAAAGGAAAAATGATGGGTTTTGTTCTCACTGCTACACCACAGTGTCTGGAAATTTACTGTCTTTGAAGAGAATCAGGCCATTTCTCTTTGCTAGGTCCATCCCTCAAGGCTCAGAGAAATGCCCAACAAAAGCAAGTCTTGGGCTGAAATTTCAAAGAATGTATTGGACATCTGTTTCTATTTAATAGAAAGGCTCTCTCTAAAGCACAGACAACTTCTTTGAAGCTCATCCATCAGGCCCAGATTTTAGGTCATAACCCAGCTGTCAGGCTGACAGACACAAGGACAATTAGACCGAGGAAAAGAAACACCTTTGCTCGAGCAGGTGTACTGGAGCATCCTCTTCTGCTTCTGCTGGACCATTTAATTCCTGATTTCAGGTTGACTCACAAGCTACAGAAGATGAATGAAAGACACAAAAATTGTTCCTGAAAGTTTAATCAGGGAGAGATGAAAGGGATGTGAATCAGCTCCTACGCAGCTGCAGTTTACAGTAGAGCTTCAGAGCGTGACCCCGGGTCAATGACACTTCCCATAACAAGCTGGACTGAGGGCTCTGGTGCTTTAGGAGCTGACTCATGAGCCTTCCTGTCACCCCTGCTTTGGGGACATGACTCCCTGAAGGAAAACAGGGCACGCAGCTATGGAGATCAACCTTAACCTGCCGCCATGGTGTGTCAACACCTCTGAATCATCCAGAGAGCTGCACTTGCCCTCCCCAAACACTTCTGCACCAGGAGGTTGATTCCGCACTTTTGCCAAGGACAGAACACTCTGCACCCTTTAGGAATCACCCAACCACAGTGCAGGAGACCCATACCAAGCCTTGGTGTGCATTTCTGGTGAGAGGGCTGGAGGGGCCAGAATGGCACTGGCCTTGACAAGGAGGCTGAGTTTGGCCGTTCTGTGGCCCTGGTGTAAAGCTGCCTGGACTCTGTCCTGAATTAGAGAAAATTCTCCAGGAGTTTGTATAACTATGCCCACACTGCCCAGCATGCACGTGATGGCATGCAGGATAAATACCCGTGTTCAAGACTTTACTCTTTATTAAACAAGCAATGCTTGCCTGTCCTGGGTCGCTGCTGCAGAGCCTACTCTTGCCAAATCTCTAGGCAGTGGTATGCCATGAGTGTAAAAGCACAGTCCAGCATTAAATTTTAAAAAAACATCATGCTTAACCTCACTAGTTGTGAGCTGGAAGTCAAAAACTCTTTCTATAAATTGCCACAAAATTTCTATAAATTGCCATTAAGGCATCCCAGTGCCCACAGTCCTCTTTTCTGTTCTCCATCCATTTTTTTATTTGCTGCTGCAGTTACTTTTACTTGGGGGAAAGGGAAGCCTGAAAAGATCACCCTGAGCTCCCAAGTTCAGTCTGTCCTAGTCACTGTAAAAAAGGTCCACAATACACGCATGGGTTCAAAAACACATGGCAGTGCATAAAATGAGCTCAAAGGCCCAAACACCAGATTTCCCAGAAAGAGCAGGCGTGAGTAACGCTCCAGCTCCTGTGAGACCCATCCAACAGTCTCTCCCTGTACTGCTGGCTGAATAAGGAACACTAACCAAAAACTATCTAGGAAACTAGTGCCTTTAAAGGCAGTCGCTCGTTATCTGAGTTCTGCAGCACACCACTGCTCCAGCCAGTGGGTTGAGTGCCCAGCTATTTGCCACTTCCCAGTCTCAGACCTTTTATGTGAAAACCTGTTTGCACCAAGCCAGTGGTCCTAAGCCTTCCTCATAGTGGGATGATGGAGCAGGGGGGAAAGGGAGAAAAGGTTAGCGAAGGTTTACTGAGTCATCCTAGTCCAGGTTGTAGAAAAAGGCTGCCCTGAATCTAAGAAGAGTCTAGGGTGAGAAAGGCAATTCTCATCTTAACCAACTTACATTTGGATCCTTACCTGTCCTTTCTTCCTTTTTTTAATTTTTTTTCATTCCTTTTTTTCTTCTTTCTTTTTTCTTTTTTTTTCTTTTCTTTGTCTTTTTCTCTTTTTCTTCGGTTTTTTTTTTCCTTTCTTTAATGTCTCTAATCCACTAAGAATTTATATATGATTAGTACAGCCATTATTATTATTCAGAATAATAGATTTTTCACAGAGTGCCAGCAGGATTTGGCTAAAATCAGATCTCTTCCAATGTTTAAGACAGGGATTTGGGTGCAATTCTACAGAACAACAGAGGGTCAATTCTAGCTCTCCTGCTTCTCAGTTAGGATTGTATCATTCAGAATAATTACGTGTATTAAGGCATGGAAGAAAGGGGTGCTGTACAGCTCCAGAATAGCTTTAGAGGACTGCCATGCATGGGGAGCTAATGTGTGCCATATCCAGCTCAACCCAGCACTTAGCACAGGTCCGGTTACAGACCTTCTGCATTATCATCTTACATTTGTAGCCTCTTGTGACATGAAATAATGAAGAAAAATCAGTTAAAAACTGAATAGTTACCATCCCCTTTGCATAAAACCGAGTGGGAAAATGTAAATCTATTCTCTCACATAGTATAACTTAGCTAAGATTACAAAGAAATGAAAAGCAATGTATCCAGTGTCCAGAGCAAGCCTTTTCAGGAGAACGCCATTCATTAGTAATCCTTCTCCACACACAAACTGCTCTTCTCCCTTACATGCTTTCTGTCTCCTGACACCTGTTAGTTTCAAGGTTAGGATAATGGAGTGCACATCCCCAAGGAACCAACAAAATGAGTATGCAGTGTTTTACTTTCCAGAAAGAATGAGCTCAGCTCAGACAGATTGTTTACACAGACAGACCTCCCAAAACACTTGTAGTCTGCAGTAGGTTTACTCGTAGTCTACAGGTTTATCTGATCATACTGGTGATTTCATCTTGCTGCAATACAGCAGCTCAACAGGACACATCTTTTGCAGATCCCTTCTGAGAGTGCGCATTGGTGCTCCACAAGTAACACTGGTAATGATGTGGGTGCTGGTCAGCAAGGCAGGCATTTGCATTCTGCCCCAGTTTTAAGGAACAGAGGCCTATTTTCAAGATGAGTCAACTCATTTTATGCCAAGAACAGTTGGCAGCAGGGCTTACTAAACCATGTATGTTGCCACATTGTGTTCAGTCATTTTAGTTTTGCAATCATAGAGCCAAACAACAGGATGTGAGTTAATGCACCTTTGATTAAAGCTTAGGCTTGTTTTAGCTATTAATGAGCATCAAAGCTTATTGGCTATCCAAGAATGCAGTGACCTTGGAAGAAAGTTCATATTATTTTAGCAAAAAAGATTCCAGCAACATTCAGTCCTATTAAATTTCTAGAGAATTCAATAGTGATGTTGTGGCTAAAGGCATCAGGGTGAAATTAGTAGCCTATTCCACTTCCCTGATACAACTTTCCACTTGCATTATAACTGAGCACAGATGAAAAATCTAAGCTAAGGACAATAATAAAACAGTATAGGTTTATTATGGCAGCATAAAACCATAATAGCATCTGGCACTTCATCTCTGATGGTCTCTGTGTAGCTTGGGCCCTGAACTGCCTCCTCACTGAAGCTGGCACATTTGCTGGAATAAGCAGCAAGGGAGGGATCAGGAGCTAAATTATTTTCAAAATGAAGTTGCTAATAGAGAAAATGTGGCTGTTAAGAAATTTTGGTCTAAATGGTTTAAAATGCCTCTTTTTCAGAGAAAGAAAGGAAAAAGAAATGAGTGATATCACAGGGAAAAGATCATTTATCCAGTTGCTTAAGCTTCTTCCTAGGCTTCTGGACATGGACACTGCTGGAGGCAGAATTAAGGCTAGAGGGACCCTTGGTAAGTGCCTGTTGCCCCTTCTCACAGTGAGGCTGGCTCCACAGTGGTCTCCCTCATGTCCTCACTGATAAGCCATAGTGCTGATCAGAATAGTGACTGTACTGACTGTGGAAAGCCTTGCTCTGAATAGCAACAGGGCTTTTTCTGGGAAGGCACAATACTATTGCACATGCAGACATAAACCTGTACTTTTCTACTCAGGAGGCTGCCCACTTTATAGTCTGCAAACCTGGCTGAAACCTGGCGTAAGAACCAGGATGGAACTGAGGCTGATTAGCTTCATCAGAAAAAAGCTTCACTTCTGTAAAGAAGCTGCAGAAAATGTTTTACACAGTCTGTATTGCTTTCATTTAATGAGCTCAATAAAGGTTTCATAGATTTGACCTTGTCTTGCTTTTATGATTCTAGAAGGAGTTTTGCTTCCTTATCTCAAAATGGCTTGAGTCATAGTCTTAGCCTTGCCTCGACATCACTTGCACCTGTGAGCTTGCCTAAGTATAGGCAGAGCAGTAAGAAGTTTCTGTGATTCAGCTTTGGTTATTTCCTGCTGGAAGTCGGATGCTCAAGGCTGTACTTAACAGTAACAGGGAAGGAGAGAGCCTTCTAGCAGCTCTTTGGTTTTTGAGGGGCTTGGCTTCTTTTTTTTTTTTTTTTTGGTTGTGTTTTTATTTTTGTTCTGTTTATATTTCTTTCTCCTCCATTCTCCCTTGTACATTACTGCAGGGAAATATGATAATGAGGCACCATTTTGCCATTTAGTCAGCCAAAGAGGAATGGGAGAATTGTCTCTTGTACAGGTGCTCTTTACTCCAGGGGAATTCAAACACTGCCTCTGCAGCAGTCCAGGTTAATGCCAGCCTGACAGCAATAGGTGAAATATAGAGGGCTCTCATCACCACACATCACAAAGGTGCAGGAATGCCATTAAGCAGCCTGTGTGAGTTACATTTCATCGATAATGAAATCAGCCTCCTACATTTCCTCTAAGAATGAAGTAGCAATAAGCAGAAGCAGTCCCTCTCCTACTCCAAATTCACTGAAATTATGCAAAGAACTCATCACTTTGAAATATGAAAGAAACTTCATGTCCTTCTCAGCAGGACAAACTCAATTAGACAGAAAAAATGGAACAGCTGCTTTTTCAAAGAGACAGATGACCTTATGGCGTAATTTTCACACTCGGTCAATCAAAGCTTGTGGTGTGATTCATTGACCATGAGAATGAAACTAGATGAGAGACGTAGTTAAAAGGTCATTCTGTTCTATGGATATAAGAGGCTCAAGTAAAATATTAAAAGAGCACATGGCCCTCTTTCAAGAGATGTTGGCCACACCTCCACCTGCAGTCAAACAAAAGAAGAGAAGAAGCAAACACTGTGCAATGATGCCCAACAACCATGCACAGGCTTTCATGTTTTGTCCATGCCCCTATGGTCAGTGGTGAAGGTTTCCTAACCCTGAGCTTTTCTAGGGAGATTGGACCTGGCCAATGAAGCCAATGAGAATTTGCTTCTTGATTACAATGGGCAGGCCTGTTGTGAAGGAAAATGGAGAACAGCTGAACAGAGATGACAGCTACAGCTTATGAAAGCAGGTGTTGGGATTTAGCTTCAACTGTTACCATTTGCCTCATTTAAACAAATATTCCCAAGCCCAGGGACCTATAAATACAATAAAGGAATGAAAGCCCCCGTGGATGAGTGTACAAATACAAGCCAGAAAGCTTTTTCGATATATAGTGGTGCCTCCTGCTTCTTTGCTGCAGGCAGCATGGTTGGCATGGGTAGGACTAGAGCAGCCCTTTCCCCTGACGATTTGGCTTTGGGTCCAGGAGGGGGATTTCATTTCTCCTGAGCAGAAAGCATAAGGAGGCAGTGGTTTTGGGGACCATATCTCCAAAGGAGAAGGTGACCCCACTCATACCTTCTCACTGGTGAAAACAGTGGGGTGATGAGCAGACCATTGTTGAGAAAGGGGAAGTCCTGAGAAACTGTGTTGGGGAGAGAGATTGCTGAGACAATGATCTGAAAAGCAGAAGGAGATGTCCACCATGCACTGAGAACACATGGAGTGACCTGTGGCCTGGAACAGAGAGACTATGGGGAGGGATGGAGGAACATTTCACGCAGGAACACGGGGCATTGCTGCTGGCAGTGACCCTTTTGTGGGAGGGGTCCTATGCTGCACCCTGGCAGCATGGCATTAGCACACAGTTAGGTGTTGGCCACATTTTTGGCTATCTGGTCAGTGATGGAAAGCTGGCTGCCCTCTGCAATGCTGAGCAAACAGGTGGCTAACTCTGAGCAGAGCTGCTCAGTTCTTGTATTCAGCTACAGGAAATGTACGGGCCAAAAGATCTAATCCTCGGCTGCATTGTTGTCACCTGTTTGCATCTTTCTCCAGCCCGTGTTGGGTCACTGCTCTCAATGGGCTGTTGAGAAACCTCCCTCCACAGTTTCTGTGCTGTGCCCTATGAGTCCCTTTCATAACTTCCAGGCAGGCATGCAAAACACCTCTCCTATTAACAAATCATCTGCTGGGCTGGAGAGAAGTTTTGACTGGAGCTTTCTCTTTGTACAAAATCTACTAGTTTGGGTACACCCATACACTTAATGATTTATCAAATCCTATTGGTTTAAAACTCTAACACAGTTGTCCCTCTTAATAGTCCTCGGCTTCTTTAATTTTTACATTTTTTCAGAAAAAAAGAAAAAAATTCTTTTCGTTTCTGTATTAAAATGACATTTCATTAACAAGCATGTAGTTAAAAATACAGAAATGATAGCTCAACCCCCAAATTAACTGCAGTTCTTTTGCAGCTTTCTGGAACTGTTCCCCAGCTGTACTGGTTATCTGTGCAGCTCTTCCTTCCCTTGCCCTGAACTGCCTCTGGAAGTGCAGTGTACAACTCCTGCAACCAGGAAAGCAGATAGACTGTTCCTCCACAGTACTCATATATTACCCTTGTTTGATTCATCTGGAATTACCCTTGTTTGACTCTCCTACAAGTCTATTGACTTTGACTAGAAATAGAATAGAGATTTACATAATTTCCTCATGGGGATTTTGAAGGCTGATAACACACTGCTGCTGGGAGTGTTATTTCCCCATTTTATTTCCACAGCAGAATAAATCTGGATATGCTCCTGCATATTGCTGTACCTGATGTTTTTTCTATTCACTTTTGATTCAGGAAAAAATCACATCATAAAAGATGTACCTACAATTGTTACTTGGCTATGGTTAAAAAAGAAAGAACACCCAGATCCACATCTCCTTTTCTTATCTTTGTCAAAGATAAAGGAAATATTAATCAAGGTATTTGACAAGATCTTCTCACTCTATACAGTGCCAGAAAAAGGAAATTGAGTGCATATGTGGCTGGAGGCAGCAGCACAGCTATGATAGGCTGCAGTCTCAGTACTGGACTCTTAACAGTAACACTCCTCTCTGCTCCTGACTGACCTCATAGTCTGCATTATACATGGTGCTCACTATAACCCAGATGAATGACAGAAGCTGGGATCAGCAGACTCATGAGAGGAAAAAGATGGAGGCACATCAAATGATTTCTTGTTTGGTGAAGCCAGATAATAGAGTAGGCACGGACCTGATGAATTGGGTGAATGATCTCCAGTCAGGTTCTATGTGGCCTTAGGTAATGAAAATGAAGTTTCTGTGTTTGAAAACCCTTTTGAAATGTCTCAATTTAAATAAATAACAGCAGGGAGTGGGAAGCACTTCTGTAGGTGCACAAAGACATGGGAATAAGTTTACCATTAGGAATTTTCCAACCCTTATTTTTCCCATTCGTACATCGGGAATTTAACTCACAGTCCGGGTGTCAAGATACCCTGTGCAAGAATGAAGAAGATCCAGTGCTGCATGAGGAACTGTGAGAGTTCAAACACCTGAAAGTTTGGGCCCTTCTGTGATAGATTAAACTAATTTTCTACATCCCCATCATCTTCAAATCTGTCATCACCAACCTCTAAACATTGCAGTTTTCCTCCTATGACCAATCTTGTCCAATATTTGGCATTTTTCACCAGGAATCTGGTTTTTTTGCTCATGCCTTAAGGAAATTAACTAGTAGGAGTTCAGCATACATTTTCATGGGGAGAAAGGTTACCAAATTCATGAAGCACTGTTTTACACTGCTACTGTGGGAGGTGAGCCCTAGCAACAAAAAGCACAGCAATTTTCTAACACAGTGGTCATCATTAAGATCCACAGAACATGCACAACTGTACCTTTTCCTACCCTTTTCCACAAAGAGCCCGGTGGATTGTTGTCATGTCAGTGTTACGGTTCATTTATTTTCCAATGCAACCTACTTTCAGTGGAACCTAAGATATGTAAAATGCTGTACTAGCAATTTCAATATTTTCTTAATTGATACATTCCCTTAGAGTCATTCTGCGCCACTGGAGCAGATCAAAGAAGATTGGCTTTCCCTCTCAGTCCTGCAGCAGAGCCAAAAGCATCCTAATTCCAAGCAACACAGGAAGATTTCTTAAACACCATCATTTGAATTTTCCTGAGTGCTCAGCTATCAGTACACACTGTTCCCTTTGCTCTCTCTTTTCCCTGTTCCCTCATGAACCATTCTTTTGTCCTTTTGCTGCATCTGCTCTATTCCACCTGTTAGTAGTTGTATTTCTAATTTTTTGTGTTTATTTTTCCCCACTGTGCTGTTGCTTCATTTTCTCTCCTTCCTGCATGCAAAACACTTTTTTCTATTTTTTTTTTTTTTTTTTTCTTTCTCCCCCTTTTCATATTCCC
>VZRS01011728.1:390748-462115 GCA_013398055.1 Ifrita kowaldi | reverse complement strand
TCTGTAAAACCCTTTTTTTTTTTTTTTTTTTTTTTTTTTTTTACTTCTCCCTCCTTTCAGTGTACCTTTCCCTTTTTTACCCCTCTACTCTTCAAGTATTTATTGTCAATCCCTGTTTTTCTTTCCCACTGAGCATGGAAAAGGAGGATTATCATGATGACTCTGTAGCCTTGCACAAACACCTGAAGGCCTGGTGAAAACCAAGATTTATGTCACAGCTTTGCAAACATAATGGCACACAGTCCCAGCCCAGGGCATTTGCAGTCCTTTTCGCTAGGGAAGGATTTCAAAGACTAGAAGGGAATTTACCTCACACCAAATGGTCTCGAAAAATCACAGGCTAAAGACACAAAGGGCTGGGTGGGTGATCTGACTTGCTCAGAGATATGGACTGAGGTTGTGGAACAAGGGATAGGAATTACTTGCTCATCTGCCCATCTGGTACATTACTGATGTGACAGGAAAGAAGCAGGAACTGCATCAGATTTTTTTCCCCCTATGAAAAATAAACCAAGAAATTGAAGCAGCATTTGTAATTTTCCTCACAATATGTGCAACAGTCTGGAGTTTTAAACAAGAAAAGAGCCTACTTTTCCCCCATCTCTATTCAGCTGGTGCTTTAACTTTGGGTGATCCTAAAATACTTGCCTTGCAGGGGCAGGCAGCATCAGTGTGATTTCTGTGGAACTCTCCAGACACTTAGTTAGTTCCTTAGTTATGGATTAAACTTGCAAGTGCTGGATGTGGCCAAAAGACGTCATGGTCAATTAACAGCTGGTTCTGACAATTCTGCAGAACTCTGCAAAAAAAATTATGTCACTTCAGATGGGGGCCAAAGCCACACAGGGAGTAGACCCTGTGTAACCCCCGAGTAGCTCTGTTGTGTTCTTTGCAGCATGGAAATCTGAGCAGTGATTTGCATTTCTCTTACAGTAAATTTTTCTTAATGAGCCATTTTAGTTTCTGGTGTGATTCCCTAAAAATAAAATGCTTTGGACTGACTGTGTCCAACTACAAGGCTGTGATGCTTGATCTTTCTAAGTGTCATTTCAGCACAGTGGGGCTGCCTTTGAACTCCCCTCTGGCTTTCCTTTCTGCTAACACAAACAGTAAGGAAGCAGACCTGCATGGCTGAATCATACTTGTATGTTTTCCAGGCAGCTCCTGAATCCCAGAGCCTGTTCAGAACAGAAATGTCAGGCACAGCAGGACTTAGTCTGGCATGTGGGAGGATTTACTCAGGCATGGAAATGAAATCTGGGCCCAGGAAGCAGTGTTTGACGGCAGAGGGATGGGGCTCAGCCTGCAGCTGGAGTGCAATTTAACCAGCTGGGGTGGGACAGCATTGATGGAAAGGCATGGTACTCCCTGTTCTGACTTTTTTTTTAACTGCTGCACTGGGTATTCTGATGGCCAGACTTCAAGGCTTCACAAAATTAAAGAGAGAGAAAGTAATAACTGAATTCACATCTAAAATATTTTTAAAGGTGCAAAATGAATGAATTTCTCATAATTTCTTTTTACTTCCATCAAAGTAGGAAGAAATCATATTTTTATATTTGAATTTTGAAATATATACAGGCACTCTGGTCATTGGTATTTTGCTATTTATTTTTAATAATGAAAGCAAATGAGAAAAAGAAAGCATCTGTCAAGCATGCAAGCACCTTTTGAACACGCTCCATACACCTGCTAGAAAGAGACAAGCAGCTTCTCTTCAATCTCAAGCCCAGAAGGGAAATTCACTCTGGAGCAGGTTAAATCTGAGCAGCCCGTAGTGTGCTCCTATCCTCACACTTCTCTCTCTACCCAGAGAGAGGAAAAGGCAATTTGTGGGCTTTAGAATTGAGCAAGAGATTGCTATTACACAAGCACTGTTCCCTCAGATAGATAAATGAAGAGAAAGGAGCAAAAGGGTACATAGCCAAGGAGAGACAGAACTCAAGACCACCAGTACCAGCCCCTTTCTACCAGCTCTCCAGCCAGAGCAGTTATCACAAATCTTGCGAATGTTTCTCCAGGAACCTCACAAGCAAATGTGATCTGCACCTTCTAAAAACAAGAGAGTCAAAAATGCCCTGGTTTGTATAAAGACCTATCTCTGCTTGTTCCATGTTTGACAGCACATCTCTTTGCATGATTTCATGTTAAATGTCATTTTCGTAATGACAAAATTCTTCCGAATCAATGCTGTGCTTTTTTATGCTACTCCTGATGGACCAAGACTGGCTGTGGGTCTTATATGCAAGTGCTCCAATAAAAAAGATTGCCATGGACACCGGAGATTACATAAGGATATAAAATTCCTTGATTAAGATTTCATCTTTAGGCAAGAACTATGTAGGCAAATATTGGCAAAACACTGTAAGGCAAACAACAGCAGTATGAATCAGCAGCAGCCATTTTATACACTATAGCCTAGATAAAATTGTTCCTAGACTATTACCTACACCCACCTGAATGAATTACTGTGCACACCATTGATAATATCTTGGAACGCATCAAAAGCAATGTTGACTTTATAGCATTCGCTGGTAAACACAGCAACAGGAAAAAAAAAATCTTGTGAGTCAAAAAGTAAAGGTCATTTGGTAGTTTGCCTCCTTTCCCTTTCATGTTACCAGCGGCCTTTCCAAAATACTTTATGCTATAATTTGGTCTGGAAGATCTCCCTTCTTTCCAGGTCTCTCACAGCATTGTTATAAGCAAGGGAATCGTTGCCAGCTTCCTGCAGCTCCCCTGGGCTGTGTTACCAGGCCCATGCCCTCAGTGTCTGACCCTGATATCCACAAGAGCCTTGGTGTACAAGGGTGAGCAGTGCTGTGTCAGCTCTTTGCATTTCAGCAGTATCCGTTCTGCATGTGATTCAGAACCACAGTCTACCCACATATATCTCTCTATATAACCACGCAATCCTGTTTTTGTTATCCCTGCTGTTCCTCCCATCTTCCTTCCTATTGCTTGTGTCATTAGCTTGCTGCACTTCAGCCACAAGTAGACTATAAATTCCTCAGGACTTCTTATGCTTCAGTATCTTCTTGCCTAATTGGAACTACCAGAACACAAGTAGTCACTGCAAAGCAAACATAGACCTCAACAGCTGGGACAAATAAGATGCGTACTTGTAATTTCAGCCCCTAAGGTCTGTTTGACCTAGAAACCCATATTCACTTCAAGCAATTCCTCTTGTGCTTTCTGCTTTAGGTCAGAGTTGAAGCTGGAGCAAACTGTAAGGAAACACAATAAATAAACACAATTATTTAATGATCTAAAAGTCTGGTAGGTTTACAGTTTCCTGGTCAGCTGGATAAAATCCAAGAATAAAAAAAGAAAATGAAGAACAATTGGAAAAAAAATCTCTATCAGTAGAACATCCTGAAAGGAAAGCAATTCATGTGTCACTGCTTCTTGCAACACAGTCTTCCAAAGACTGAGAAAACTACTAGCTGCGGCTAATTTCATGTTTTCAGGTTTAAATAAGATACACACGAAAAAGAAGAGGTGAGATGCCAAGAACACACACCGTGTCCTCCAGCATCATCTTTGCAATGCGAAAGGTTGAGTGCGTACCCAGAGGAGAGTGACCCAAGGACACGGGGGTGGGTATGCCTACGTGGTGGGTGATTCTGGAGTCTGTTACTGGAGCTCCACGCACCCAACCAACAGGCCAGGTTAAGGACGTGTGTTGAGCTGTGCACACCCACACACACACAAGCCACCCTACCCATTTCAGTCTCCTGCTGAACAAAACACACCGGCCCGTTGCCCCGATGTGAGCCATGCAGCCCTCACCGGTGTATAGGGCACCGTGAGGCTGATGGCAGAGCACTTAGAGCAGACGTGTGCCCAGACCCATTACCCTGCCACCTATGCAGTACAGAGGAAGTACAGCACTAGCACTAGTACAGCACTAGCACTAGTACAACACTAAAGTAGAAAGCACATTACACTAAACAGAAGAACCCAAAAGTTTGCTGGACTGCCACCCTGACCCAGTCCTGGGCTCCCCACTTCTTGCATAGATAACTAAAAGGTCCCCTACAATGGTGTCCCTGAGGCCAGGGTTAGTGAAGAAGAGGCTCTGCCTGAATGTCCCCTGCTGTCTGGACACCTCAGGGCATCTGAGGTCCAACCTATGGCTCAGACTCCTGATGAGATCATAAAATCATAGAATGGTTTGGGTTGGAAGGGATCTTAAAGACCATATAGTTTCAATCCCCCTGCCACGGGCAGGTACATCTTCCACTAGACCAAGATGCTTAAAGTCCTGTTCAGCCTAACCTTGAATGCTTCCAGGGATGGAGGACCCCATCTTCTCTGTGCAATCTGTTCCACTCACAGTAAAGGATTCCTTCCTATTATCCTATCTAAACCCACCCTCCTTCAGTTTGATGCCATTCTCCCTTGTCCTATCACTTACATGCCCTTGTAAAAAGTCCTTCTCCAGCTCTCTTGTAAGGGCCCTTTAGGTGCTGGGTGGTGCTATAAGGTGCCCCTGGAACCTTCTCTTCTCCAGGCTGAACAGCCCCAATTCTTAGTCTGTCTTCATAGGAGAGGTACTCCAGCCCTCTGATCTTCTTTGTGGCCCTCCTCATGACTTGCACCATCAGGTCCATGTTCTTATGTTGAGGGCCCCAGAGCTGGACACACTACTCCGGTTGAGGTTCCACACGAGCAGAGGGGGAGAACCACCTCCGTTGACCTGCCGGCCACACTCCTTTTGATGCAGCCCAGGACACGGTTGGCTTTCTGGGCTTTGAGTGCACATTGCTGGGTCATGTCAAGCTTCTTGTGAACTAACACCCCCAAGTCCTTCTCCTCAGGGCTGCTCTCAATCCATTCTACGCCCAGCCTGTGTCTGTGGTTTGAATTTCCCCAATCCTTATGCAGGACCCGATGGGATTTGTATTTCCAAATATGGTGGCAGCTGTGTTTACAGCAATGTCACAGAGAGGCTCGGGAGCTAGGGTCACTGTAGCTGATGGGTGGGCAGCCTCACACTTCTTTTACTAAAGGGTACCCTAGTCATTTGGCCATGGGCAGATTTTGGAGAAATCTCACACATACATCAAAATAAACTTGCACTCAAAGGTCAACAGGATGAAGAAACTCACTATCAAGCATATTGGAGCTTGCAGCAGCCTGCAGATATATTTGAACACGGTCTGAAACTGGCTCTAGACATTAAGAAAACAACTTCATAACAGCCCTTTGTCTAAATTTCAGCACAGAACAAGCCCGTATGCCTTTGCCATGGATTTATTTTCTTCTTTACTCAACAATTTTTAGTCTGCTCAGCGTACTTACCCAACCAGCTGCAAACCTCCCCAGAGCTGCAAACATAGTGATGAGTCAGTCTAACACAGTCTTCAGCTCTTTCCCTGAAAATCTGGCATGCTTACTGATGTTACAGCATCAAATCAATTTTTGCTCTCTTTCTTTGGTTTCCTTTAGTCCATTTAGCTCTGATTTATGCTCTGAAATTAATTCCCATAAATGGCTTGCAATGGTGGAAATGATGGAAAAGGATTGCAGCACGAGACCAAGGAAGAAAAACAAATGGAAAGGCCCAATCCTGCCCCGTGCTGAGGGGTCAGCTCTAATACTAGGAGAAGGTTGACAAGGGCTGTGACCCGCAGGCAGCCACAGCTGCCGGGCTGCCGGTGACGGCTGTCCGTGCCAGTCCCGGCATGGCCTCCCGAGCTGCTGTCCCAGCAGCTGCCCAGCTGCCACGGCTTAGAGAGCGGCACTTCCCCGCCAGTGATCCCTCAGCAGCTCGCGGGCAGCTCCCATCCAGCTGTCCGTGTGCCACAGGCAGGGTGGACAGCTGGGGCAGCAGCGCTGGCAATCCCCTCGGCTCCCACATCGCAGTCCAGGCCCCTCATGGTGGGTCACCCTGCTCCTCCTGCCAGCAGAGCAGAGAAGCAAGCCAAAAGTCCCAGTTTGTCATGGAAATCAGTAGAACAGGGAGGGCAGGATCTGCACCAGGAGCTTCTCTGCACACAGATATCTACTACAGGCAAAAGTAAAACCTGCTCTAAACTGACATCCAGCAACATTGTCTTGAGCAGCTCTGTGCTGAAGGAGGAGGCCCAGGCACACACTGTCACGTATATGTCAGAATAAACCTGTGCTCATGGGTCAACAGGATGATAAAACTCATCATCAGAGAAGATGCTGGCAGGCACAACTATACTATTATATACTATAACATCCTATTTGCAACATGGCTTACATTAACATATGTTCAGGAGCAGCGTCAGTTATCTACGTTATCATCATGAGATTTTAAAGAGAAGACTTTTTTGTTCTCCCAGTGTCCCTGTGCAGTGAACAAGCATACTGGAACTTGCAGCAATCTGCATATTTAACAGAAGGCAGTCTGGCAGAGGGGGAGAGAGGACAAGGAGGGACAGCCAGCCATGGAAGGGGGCAGCACTCAGCCCTCTGTCTGGATGTGCTGAAGGGTCCTCAGTGGATCGCCTCACAGATTTCTGTCCTTTCACCCTTAATGGGATGAGAAGAGCTTGAATGTGAGATTCCAGCTGAACAGCAATTAGAAGTCAAGTTAGGCCAAATACAAGACACCTGCAGTTCTCAGAAAGCATCTATGGTCCAAAGCTTTCTGCACAGTAACTTCAACCCTTTAGGGAAGAAAAGCTTTCAACAGAGATAAACAGACTCTTACAGGTGTTAAGCTTCCAAGAGTCAGACTTACAATTCTTACAGTCACAAATGTGATTCACAAACATTTCTCATTTTCTGATTTTTTTCTGACTGAGCCCACAAGATCCAACACATGATTTCGAGGAAGGAGAGTTGTGCACTGCTCATTCACGACCCATCCCAGCTGTGGTGCCCATAATGTCACAGTACTGCACATACTCTCTCAGCAGGGCCACTGTTGCCATATTAGATATTAAACCATGTGTTTAACATTTATAAGTCACTTTGTCCTCTTCTGCACTATAACTTTGTTGTACATCATATATGCGAAATGAGTTTCATTTCTTCTCCCTACACCTTTGGTTTATTGCATTTACATAAAGCTGTCAAATATTTATGAGGATTTTTACACCTTTATGAAATTAATTTCTTCAACCACCAAGGAGATGACATTTCTGAGGTAATACTGTTATTTCCCAAAACCTATTTTCTGGTATCTTTGGCCTCACTGAAGTGGCACATTTTTCATTAAACTTAGCAGTACATGAAGTCATTAAGGTGACAGTAGTTTGCCATTATAGCTGTGTAGCGGTGCTGGTAGTGACTTCATGCTTGGGTCATCTGAGGTAATTATTAAGTAAAGTGTCAAGAGATATTGAATGACTTTTAGAAAACTTAGAATTGCCTTGCTGTAAGTACCTCTTCTACTCAGAGAGCACAGAAAGCTGACCTTCATAGCCCAACTCATCTGGAAAAAGAGAGAGAGAGCTACAGAGCACAGCAGCCATCACAGCCAAAGATACTAAGGCATCCTGTCTTTCCCCTCCAGTATTCACTGTGAACTGAATCTTTTTTTCACTCCCAGCAACATGTTTTCATTCTGATTTTCTTCTACTCTAGTGATTAAAGTTGCCTGCTAACCCTGAGGACTCTGCTGATCTCCCTGCGTGTCACAGCCTGTCATCAGAGTCACAGTTGCTCTCATGCTGTGAGGGAAGACTGGATGCAGAAACAACAAATAACCCAGAGGAGCATGGAGCAACCTGCTAACAATATAAAGTCTGCGTGTTTCCTTCCCTCTACAGCAGTTAAAATTACTGGATGAATGAAAACCTTTTAAAGAGATATGAGTCTTATCTTTGAACCAGTGAGCTGTGGATCTGGGCATTTTTCAGACAAAAATCCAAAATCACTTCGCAAGTGAGAGAAAAATAATTTTAAATTCACTACACAAAGCTTCTGAAGAAGCCTAGAGCAACTCCTAGCTACTGATATCTCTTCATACTGTCTGAACTGGCCACATAAATTACAGGCCAAACTGTCTAGCAATGTGCCTAAAGGCAACTATTTCACCTTGGCTTAAAAGGATGCTAATTTTTATCATATTGGAAAAAATAGCATTTTGCAGCCACTTTATACAAGTTGCACAAGTACAACAAACACAGCACAACTCAGCAGCATCAACAACCCTGTAAAATTTACATAACATAAGCCTGTAGTTTTGGTTACAATGAACTTTTAAAAATTACTATAGTCAATATAAGTTCGGATTTTCAGGGTCGAATCTTAAAATTTACAAGGGTTCATTGCATAGTTTTTTTATATCAGCATTCCTGACTCATTTCTCATTTAATATTTATTTTATTTTGAGATTGCTGATGTACTCAATTTTTGACTATCGCTTAGAAGCTAAGAAGTCCCATGCACTTCACTGTGACAAGCACAAAAGACAGCTGAGACTGTAAACTCTGCAGGGCAGGAATCATGCATGCTGTACTATAAGTAAGTTACTTTAGGCAAGATCTTGTAATTTATCAGTTTAGGCAGGGCTGATGGCAGGCGTCTGTATTCTTTTATACATAAAAAACCCCAAATCCTTATCAGACTGTAACAGTAATTGTGGAAATCTTTTGTTCTGGAAGACAAGGGGGTGGTACTACCTCCAACTAAAATTCAGTGGAAAATCGCAGCCAAATGGTTCGGCCATTTCCAAATCCTGCTCTCCTCTTGCCTGCTTGTGTTAGCATTTCCAGAAATGGTTTGTTTGAACAGCTGCAGTGTCTCCATGCTGTGCTGCAGGGACTTGAAATGTGACTGGCGATGGAGGGGGGAGGTGATAGCCTTAGTTTTCTAGGGCTAAAGCCGTGAAAATGCATTCAGGTTTGGCCACATTATGAACCCTGCAGGTGATTTAAGTGTGTGTGAGGGGAGGAGTAGGGAAAATGTGCCACAGTGCTGTTCATCCTGACTCATTTCTCGCCAGCTTGATCACCCTGTGCCCGCTCGATCACCCTGTGCCCTGTCCGCGCTCTCTGACCTGAATGGGGCAATGGCTGGTACTGCAGCCACTGCTGACCTTGCTGTGGTCGGGCTGCAAGAGCTGCACACAGGCACACAATCAGATCTGGGAGAAGAGGGGCTGCTGAGGGAAACAGCTGTCTGAGAGCAAAACATCTGGAGAAAAAGGAAGAAGGCAAGGCAAGGCAAGGCATCATATTCTGCCTGTTGGCTTGCATCTGCATGGCCACAGAGAAGAAAGGTAAGGGAAAGAGACACCTTGCCGGATGATCCAGTGTTAGCAAAAATAAACATCTGCAGTTGCCTGCCACAACTGGCAGTGCAATGAAAGAAATGCAAGAAATGAAAGAATATGTGTCCTGAGAAGATGTGCACCCAGCCAAAGATGTGCTTCCAGCCACAGCAACTTGCTCCAGAGCTCACACAAAGGTGGGTACAGTGAGTCATGCAAGGAGAGTCAAATACAACCTTCCTCATGTCCGTTCCCTGGGGTAAATGTGCTGGAAGTCTTAAGGACAGCTGGTGTCACCTCCTGTGCAAGTCAACAACACTGACTGCACCTTTGCTTCCTTCCACCACCACTCAGTGCCGCCTTTGGGGTGCAGGAGGCCACGTGCTGCTGCCACGGGGAGCTGCAGCGCCAAAGTTTTGTGACTGTGGTGAGTCATGGATCTGCATTTTGGCTTTGCACAGTCAAAGACTTGGGTTTCATGTCTATGTCTTTGAACAGAAACGAGACACAGCAGTCACAGCTCAGGAATGGCTGTCCTCCAAGGGTCTGGTGACATACCTGCTGTGATTAACACAGGAGCTTGCTCTTCCTGGAAGAAAAAAGAAGAGACTGGAAGGAGCTGTGTGTCCCGCCGGACAAAATAGATTTCCCCAAGTCTATCTTCTGCTCTCCTCAAGTCTGGGAAGTGCCAAAGTGCTGGGGATCACTCCAGATGGCTCCATGCACCAGAGTAGGTGGCAGAGGTGTAGATGTCTAGAGCTTCTCCAGGGTGCTGCCAGGCTATGGGGGCAAACGTGGTACCTGATGGTGATACAGTCATTGTGGGAAAGACCTGGGTTCTTCCAGAGGTCAGCCAAAGAAGCAGACACACAACTGTGCTTAGCATACAAGTGAGCCAAAGGATTTCACTTGATCTGGGTTTTGTTTTAGCCATAATTTTACAGCCAGCAACAGTTTCTTTTAAAACATTAGGGAAAATTCAAAACTTGTGAAGATGGAGGTTATTTACGTAGTTGTCACTACAAATGTAAAATAGATCTTTCAGGTCCTTGCTTAATAAAAATGGTGGTTCTTTTTTTCTCCCATGAGTCTTCTCAGTTGCTTCTTCCCCCAAAACCCTTGCCCTGACTGCCTCACAGCTCATCAATGCTGTTCTTCAGGCTATTTTATGCATGCACAGCTATATGTCTACACATCTATATATGCTATTTATACATCTATATATAGCACACAGCAATATGCATACATATCTGTAGATAGACAAGTCAAGGACACAGATTTTTGCCTCCTACAGAGCTGACAACGTTCATGGTGATCCCTGTGCTGCCTGATCCCTCTTTGGTCATCTTATATGTTCTTTGCGTAAGCTGGGTTGCCATCATAGCTGCTCCCTTCAGCTGGATCAGGTGCCAGATACAGTGCTGCTATAGGTGGTAGTTTTTAACAAGGAGCTTCAGATTTTTGTAGGATTCGACTTCCCTTCCCTTCCCTTCCCACCTTGTGTCTACAAAAACATGGGCTATACAATAGACCTCAGACATCAGAGAGCAGTTAAAGTTCTTATTATCTTTATAAGATCTCATGGACTTGAAACACCCAATTCATCATATTTCAACGTTTTCAGATGAGCAAAACTGGAAGTGTGTTATTTCGTCGGCAGTTCACTGTTTAGAGAACCTTATTTACTTGGTAACTTCTGCATTCTCCATTAGCAACAGTAAATGCCCTTTATGCTGCCCCTTTGCGTAGACTGGTTATGCACAACCAGTTGTCCAGCTTTGTATATTTTTTAATTCAAGCTTCATTACTGGTATAGTCAGAAATGAGTAATTTTTAAAGGTGTTAATTAATCTAAGAGCCTCTCTGCCACCATTTACTTCACATCAGATCTTTTGCATGTTTCCTGCCTTTACCAATTTTCTGTGCATATTTTAAGTGGAAGTAGATGGCCTCTTCCATGGACATCATGCCTTTTTGTTTTTTTCTAATGTGCCCATTCTTTCCAAAAGCAGTCACATGTAAGAGCAAAACTTATTCTGGTGGATAGAGCATAGTCCATCTCCTACTGTTGACATTAATCCAGCTAATTTATTGCTTCTTGTTTACAGTCTGAAAGAGAAAAAGATCTTTTCCCATCAATCTTTTTGGCAGTCTCTAAAATGCACTATTTATTGCTCTCAAATTTCTGGTTAAATAATATTCAGTCACCTCTGCAGCAATTTGAAACGGAGAATGTCCCTGAGGACAGTTAGTAGTCAGCAATGCCTTTTCATTGTATGGGATGCCATAAAAGACAAATGACAAGTGAAGACACCATTAAGCTTCATAATTTCTTTAGATGAGTTTGCCTGACACCTGTTTAAATTGAACACCAGCATTTGCAGAGTGAATACCAATTCTTTGCCACAAGCCTGCATATGGATGTTACAGTGAGAAGAGTATTTTGACTGCACAATTAAAAAATTCCAGAAGAAAAAGCAAATTAGTGTTATGCATATACTGTGAATAATCATTGCATGGAACCAGCCTTAAATGCTCTGCAAATACGCAACCAGAGTAACCAAGGCACAGTAAAAGCAGCCCTGGGGCATTTCAGCGTACCCAGGGACAACCTGCAGGTCTTGGTGCACCACACCAATGACCAGCGAGATGCCTCCGGTCAAAGCCACGCTGACCTCATCTGTTCACAAACAAGCTGGTTCCCCTCACAGATTAAGAGGTCACTAACGGCAGCACCCTAATTAAATCTAGTTTGTTAGTGTGCAGCAGAAGTGATGGTTTGGTTACTGGGCAGATGTACATTCCCAGATCCAGCTGTGCTTTTCCCAGTCTGGCCCATATAGTCTCTGCTGACCTCTGGCTCAAGGTCACTGTTACTTTGGCATTGCTAATGACAGGGCTCCTTACCCAATTCAATCAAAATCAGAAATCAGCAATTTAAACTGTGCACTTGAAGAATTTTTGAAATTAGCAAGAGAAGTATAATTCCAAATATGCTTTACAGCCATAAACTTGACCAAAATTTTTGTTACTCTGAATTCCATACAAGGCCACAAAGAGCCACACAGTTAGATCAGGCTTATACCCAAAAGTCAAGGTCATCTGACAGACTGCTATCATGATTGATTTGGGTCTGATATCTCAAATATTTATTCTAATTTTAGACACCACTCACATTGCTCAGATGGGCACATGCTTTTAGAGAATTCCCTTATTCAACAGCCCATCTCACGTTCAGTGTCCTCAATGGCAACACAGACTGAGGGTTGTACGTGTGAGCATAATTCGGCCTCCAAAATCCTTATCGGTAAGAATAAGTAAGAAAAGGAGAAAAAAAGCAGAAGCAGAGGCTGAATTTTCGAGTGGACTTAAAAAACCACTTGCTTCTTCAACTGTCATGAGTTAGCAGAGCATTATAAATAACCAAATCCATGCACATTGCCCCAGTGCTGTCTCTTGTGATCAGCACAATTAATTAAAATGTTCTCTATAGCTGTGCATCCGGGTAAGTGCATACTGATTGCCTGTGCAGAGCATGCAACTGGACAGAGCCAAATCTTAGCTGTTACATATAGAACTCCTGCCTGAGGTAGAAGCTCCCTGCCTGAAGAGTAATGGGTATAAAGATGTGAAATAAACCCCTCAAATCTACCAGTACCAGTCACACTCGTGGTCAGTGCCATACTTAGGAGTTCTACTGGTTCCCAGCCTTCAGGTTTACTTAAAATACGAGTGTCCTGCTTTTGTAATAAAAACATATGAAAGAGGTGGTTCATCTGTTTAAATATTTTCTATTTTCAAAATCCTTGAGGGTAAAATATGTGTCCCTGCTAAGACAACCCTTTCTCTACTCATTTACCCTTACGTGGCCTGTTCAAACTGCATTTGCATGCAAAAGGGTCTCCTTCAAGAAGTTTCTGATCTCTGTAGTTCCATTGAAAGCAGAAAATTTCTCCCTGCAAATATGTTCCAGATCTGTCTCTCAGGAGCCAAGACTCAACAAAAATGAGCTGCCAGCTGCATTAAAGTTTTACGTAGATAGCAAGAAGAGTAATGGAATGAGAGCAACAGTTCATTTGTAGAAGTAGAAGCAAGCAGTCTAAATAAATGAAGCAACCGATAATTGTTTAGACATTCAGAGGTTTTGCAAACGTTTCATTAAATTGATGAGATCAAATGCATCCTTCTAAATTTTTGGGACATAGAAATTTATGTGGCTAGGCCCTTTAGCATATCTCTCTTCAGTATTTTGTTTCCAAGGTAATGAACGCACTGAGACTTCTAGGTTTCAATTAACTACAGGTCCATGACCTTTGTGAACTTCAGTTTTGAAATTCAGGGAACACAAACAATCTTACAGCTATGCCTAGACAATGTATGGGCTTGTAAAACTTTTGCCATGTACAACTGCAATCACTTGTTGTCCTTCAGTGTTTTTCAGGAGAGCCTAACCTAAAGGAAGCATGCAAGTGCCTGCTCAGAAATAGGAACCTCTAGATCCAAAGCAAGCCAAAGCCAAGGGCTGGAGACTCACTGCCGTCAACTATTCCTGCGTTAAATTATCTAATGACCCCAAATGCAATGCCTGCCACCATCAGTCAGGGGAAGGTCAGATCCAGTGAAGTCACACCTTCTACAGCAATTCAAAGCCCATGTAGAGTCAGACAGTGTCCTTCTATCTCCACTTTTCTCAGATGAAATATTTTGAGGTGATTTCTTAAGGCCTCTGCCCACAATGTTGGCAAAACTTGGACTATGTTGCTGGCACTGAGCAGCCAGCAGAAAACAGCAAATGAGTTTCTCTAGCAAAGAAAATTGATCCTGAAATCCTGAGTAGAGCTGTTTGGTTTATCCAGCATGGTTGGGAAAAAAGAGAAAAATGCATCCTCTCATCTTCTGGCTGGATTTACTAGCACAAGCTCAGGTGGTTCAAGCCAGTAATGGGAGTTTCTGTGAAAATAAAGCCTATCCTCAGAAAAGGGTCTGTATGTTCTTCTGCCTTGGTTAGATTCACATCTTGTGCCCTTGCTGCTGGTGCACAGGTCAGAAGTGGAGCAAGTGATGGGTATGTCCCAATATCTGTGTGGTGTTTGTTTCCTTTATGTTTGCCTTTCAGCTGGGAGCTAACCAGTCCACAGAGCTGATGGGGTACTAAGTCCTTTGCTCTAAATCCAGAGAAAGGAGCTAGATAATCAAGGCCTCACTATCATCTTCCTATTCAACCTGTGGTACCAGCTTCATGCTCTTGGGATCAGCTGAGGTCTGAATTCTGTTTGTTAGAAAGCCGTAAGACAACATGAAGACTCTCCTATGGAGACCATACTCTCTGATAAAATGTGGTATCACAGGAAGATAAAAAGATGTTTTATTTTAAGATAGTGCAAACAGTAAGATAGATTACAGAAAAAAATTGTGGAATGAATCTGAAAGGGCACCTTTTCTCTCACCTGTTCAATTTCATTGGCTTGTTTTTAAGTCAGTGAGCTCAGAGCAATATTTTTCCAGAAAGACCAGTCTGCCAATACTGATCAGTTAACACCCCAGAAAGTTCCTCTTTTGGTCACATGACAAAACAAATGGCATGGTTATGATAAAGCTTCCCTGTAAGTCAAGGATGTACAGAAGTGCACCGACTGCACACTGCAATAGAATGTAACAAAAGCAGGTGTAGAGGTGACACACGTGTTACTGCCAAATGCTGAGGATAAGGCGGAAAGGGTGGCAGGGTGTGTTTGTTGTGCTTCTCTGGAGGGATAAAATGAAGATGATAAAGGTCAAAAGAGGATTCTGAGACTGTAAAGTCATGCCTCTCTTAAGCAACACTATCAAATGTCGAGTTATTGAAATATGAGAAGAACAAAGCACAATATCAAAATGCCCATGACCAGCCTGCTGTATCAGCAGCCTCGTAAATCTAAACTCAAGAAAACTGTTGTGAGAAAGTGAGGTAATATCAGAGCCTCATCATTTGTTTAAACCTACTAAGTAGAATGGGAAAATTACTTACACTTGCTTGATCCAGTCACTACTAAGAGATACCAGTATTGAAAAGAAGTGAGGATTGCACGGGGGAGAGGGAAGTTCTATCATTACCCAATATGGGCTAATTAATCCTTAACATCACGTAAAGTGGTGAGGGGAGTTCCAGTGCCCATCTTTGCACCTTTGTAGGTAAGGGCTACACCTGCTTCTACCAACCAGACAGAAAAACGTATTCTAAATGCATGTTAAAATAACCATTTTCATCCTCTTTATGGACAAGGCCAACAAATTCCTAGAAGTTATAAAATAAATGCGGTGCCTCCAAAGCAATATTTCTGTAGCCCTGTTAGCTCTGTAGTATACACAACACAAAACATAGGAGATTAAACTTTTAGCACACAATTTTTATTAGCTGAAAAATAATAATCTTTGGCTTTCAAAGCTTTGGCAGGGAGCCATTTAAGAATTATAGGCTGAGCTTTGAAAGAAAATGTGTTTTGAAATCCCATCTTTATTAGTTGAGCTATCATTATTACTATTCAATTATAGTACAAATGTGCAGCTTTCATACTGCAAAATGCCACTTCAAACTCTTTTGACAGGATTAGATGCAATGTCACTTTCTCTATTCAGGCCAGTTCTTCAAGATCCCAACATGGCCCAAATCCCCCTGAAACCTATTGACAATGCAAACTGAAAGGAGTGAGACATCTAAGAGCAGCAAAAAGGATCAGAGAAGCCTTCCTTCCAATTAACAGTGGCAATAATTAATAACAGTCAAAAATTCCATTTCTGCTGGATTGTTGCTTGGAAAAAGACAAGCCAGCAGGACAGACTCACCCCTTTACAGGAATAAGAAAGAATACCAGTTAGAAAAGAGTAATCCCTGATAAAAAATGCTGAGGAGGAGAAGAGGTGGGAAGAGTATTGAGAAGGAATCATCTGTTTCAGTAATACTGCCTTGTTGATCTTCCCTCCCTCCACCATGTGGTTTCTATTTTCTTGTATTAATCCGTGCTTCCCCTCCCTACATTTTTTCATGTGGTTGCCAGTTTGAGGTCAACAAGTACTAAGAATGGACTGAAAAGAATTTCCAGGATGTTTTTTAAGACTATTAATAACTGTAGCAGCTATTCAAGCAAACAGCACTTCATGTTCATTGTACTTCAGGGCGTAAAATCACCACTTGAGGAGGCTGATTCAGAGTTTCCTCACATTACAAGCTGTACAGACAGTCAGGTGCAGTGTAGGGTGTTGGAGGCAAGATGTCACTTCCAGTGGGACGCTGAAAAATAAGGAGCCAATACTGTACACATCAACTGGGATATTTTCCAAAGGTGAGAAAATTCCAGAGACAGGTCTCAGGGGGGATTTTTAAGTGTTGCCACTTACAGTACTACACTTCCTAATTTCCCACCACCCCACAGACAGGCATCTTCAAAGCCCTAGGATGTGAGGTATTGCTCAACAACATGCAGCAAGGCTGAAGTACTTGTAAGTGAGATCTGCAGACAACAGCCAAGCCAGCAGACTGCAGGAGTCTACAGGGAGAGGTGGCACATCTGGAAACCTGTGATTATGTTTCATCAGTACGGAGTCACGAAAGCCCGAGCAGCATCCCTCACCACAGTGATGCAGGGGGACTCACCTGGGCCTTGAAGGAGAAAGGCACTGTGGAACCCACAGCATAGTGAGTAGAGTGAAAAAGGTCTGACTCGTGATGTTCGGGACAACACATCTCAAAATTACCCCAAAACCTTCCACAGGACACACTACCAACCCCGCAGATGATCAAACAAGGTAGAATACTGTGGCTTCACAAGCCCCAGTACACTACTTTAACAGATATAATGGGCAAATTGCCAAGACACAGACAGTCTCATTCCTAGCTATCTTCTGTGTGAGGCCTAGCATGGCAGACATGCTCTGAGAATGCCTCAGATTAGAAAAAAATTAGAAAAAAATAAGGCCTAGAACATGAGAGAGGCCATGGAGGATACGATCTGAGAACCCCTAAGAGGCCCGGGCATGAGGCAGCCTGAAGACACCAGGTGTGGCTGCTCAAACACAAACAGATGTCTCCGTTTATGTGTAATCCCCTCTGCTTCCAAGGGGATTAAACGTCTGACCTTGAAATACTTAAAACAGGGCCTGAAGTCTATTTTGAAGCTGATTTTTATAAACTGGAATATTATGCTTATTAAAAAGAAGAGACTAAAAGAGGAAAAGAAGCACTGGATGGGCAGTGTAAAGGGCTGCTCGAGGAGGACTGTGCACTTTGGCCTTTCTGTCCCCAAAACTGCCAAAAAAGGACCTTCATCTCTACTCTGCCTCCTGGAAGTGGATCTGCAGGGACTGAGCTTTTGGAGAGACCCAGCCTGAAGAGAAGCACTGGGCAGGGGTTTCCTCCAAGGAGAGTATGATGTTGCCCCGTTGTGCTAAGGGGAGGCAGAGTGGGGCTGTCTCTCTACAGCTGTGGGAACAGCATACCAAGCCGTGTCAGGACTTACTGTTACATCCAGCTCTGCAATCATGTTTGACTTTTTAGAGGCGAGCAAAATTTGTTTGCCGTGTCCCCCAAGACTCCACTTACTGGTTTAGTTCAGAGGATATAAAATCTATTTCAGACTCACTTTCAACAGTACCAGTGCCCCTTTGTCCCTTTCCTCCTCCCAAAACATGATGGCCCTTGCCAGCCTTCCTCTGAACACTCACACTCAAGTACACACCAGTGCCCAAAGCTTCACCACAGGGATTTCAATGGAGACACTGTTCTAGTGATGTCCAATAGGGAATAGATTTCTGTTGACCTTTATCATATCTCACAGGCTTTCCCAGATTTTCCAAAACTATGAAGGGAATGTGCTATACACAGAGCAATTTGAAACAATACAGTTGTCTCATTTTTAAAGGCAGGAAGTGAAAATGCAATATTAACTCCCCTGCAATTGCCAGTGAAGGTAGGGATCATGTAACTGCATTAGCTGGAATTTAACCGCAGTTAATGAAAACATGTCCGTGCACTAGAAAAAATGCCATTAGATTTCCAGTGACATGAGTAAATAATGCTGGGAATGTTGGACCAGCTGAAATGCAAATGCTTTGGAGCAGTCATTGCATAGATACAGAGGGAAATAAAGGAGATTTAACCAGGAGAGGGGAACGGGCACTCCTCTGCGTGGGAGTGTGTTGCCCAGTAGCTTAGAGAAGAATCATACAGGCATTCAGCTCCACATTTGGATCATGGCTGGAACAAGCTCTAGTGAGGAAAAGTCCCAGTCCTCAGGGACATTTAGAAAAGCCCAAGCAGCACAGTTGCTGAAAAGGATTACCACTGCTTTACTTCTAATTTGGGATCTCAGGACACTGGTTAAGTAACTTGCCCAAGGTAATAAATAAGCCTGGAGGAAAGCCCGGCAACTGAAATTCCCATCCCAGCGCAGTGCAGGATCTATTCCCATTCTGCTGGGATGTGTGAGCTGTGCAACACTCGGTGCCTCAGCTCAGCTGCTTCCTGTGCTCTGCCCCAGGGAGTCTGCCCCAGGCATTCTGGTGTTGGAGAGAGTGGGTAAAGGAGTAAACCAGGTTTGTTGATTGTATGTATTTAGCACTCAACACCGAAGTTACTCCTAAGATTAGCAGAGTCTGGTAAATGTGAGTCTTTGAGACAATGGGCAGGAAATGTAACTGTAATGTTCAACATAAAAAGAGTAAGTAGCTCCCCATGGCATTGCCTATGGTGTGGTATGGCCAGAAACACCATAACTCCTATGAGGAGCAACTGAGGGACAAAAGGAGGCTCGGGGGAGACCTTATCACGCTCTCAACTACCTGAATAGGGGTTGTAGCCAGGTGGAGATCAGTATCTTCTCCAAGGTAACCAGCAATATGAGGAGGAAATGGTCTCATGTTGTGCCAGGGGAGGTTTAGATTGGATATTAAGAAAACTTTCTTCACCAAAATGGTTGTCCAGCACTGGAACAGGTTGCCCAGGGAAGCGGTGGAGTCACCTTCTCTGGAGATGTTTAAAAGACATGTAGATGTGGTACTTGGGAACATGGTTTAGTGGTGGACTTAACAGTGGTGGATTAACAGTTGGACTTGTTAGTCTAAGAAAAGACTTAGAGGTCTTTTCGAACCTAAATGATCCTGTGATTCTATGATTTAATCTTCTGTTTCTGCAGCCATCAACCAGACACATTGCTCCACTGTTTCTCTTTGCTTGGATCAGGCTCTTAGCTGGGATAAGTTAGTGTAATGTATACAAGCCCGAAATGCTTCTTCAGAGCCATTAGTGGCAGAAATAGTGAAAAGGAGAAAGGGCTGCAGTTCCTTCAGAGAATGAACAATTCGATTGTATCTTTAGACACACTGTTTTGTTCTTCTTTCTGTGGGAGCCCAAATTCATCTCCCTTCAAGTCTAGCTATGTCTAAACTAGCTGCAGTTTTGGGTCACTCCTCATCTCTCGTTACCTTTGTGAATGAGTATTGGAAACTTCTGAGACTCAGATCGGGTGTGTTAGTGCTTATATAAATATCAGACCTAACCTCACATCTCAAAAAAACCCCACAAGTGTCTGTAATCTTCCTTCTGCTTAACTGTGTCATTTTCAGGGAAGACAAGAAAGAAAATGAATATCCATTCTAAGTATCCATTTGCTTTTTTCATTTATCCTCTGAATTATAAAATCAATAAGAAAAACACAAGGCAAAGCCTTGGGGAAAAAATAAATAATTTGCATAATTTCTTGGGACGCTGGAAAGTCCTGTGTGCCCACAAGCTGCTGTCTGTAGGAGGAATAGAATATAGCACACATTCTTCCTGGTTTGAATTAATCGTTTAATTTGCTGATATTCCCCTTCTGACGTGCGACTTATGCCCTTGTACATCACTCTGAAATTTGACATTTTAGCACTCAGAGGCCATTTTTTCACCTTGCTAACTAAGTAGCACATCCCATGCAGCTGTGTTACAGATAAGAAAATAATAAACAAAATGAGACTGAAGAAATATCATTGTCTCTTGCTTCCTAATTCAAACTCTGAGTAAAACGGACTCTCAAAACCAAAAAAAATTATATCGGCATGAAACCGATACAACACCAGAGCCAGAATGGTGCTTCATATCTGTCATCCTTGATGGCTAATCACTTCTGAGGCTTGTGGACTCAGACAGATACCAGTCACTGAGCTGGCCTGATTTACAGCTGCAATTAATTTTATTTTAGGCAGGTGATAGCTCGTTCTGTTTCACTGACTTTTCATTCCCAGGTTTTGGAAGACCACAATGGCTTTTTTTGTTAATTGGACTCTGTTTCCTCAGATTCTCACACAAACATTTAGCACAAAGCACAGACTGCTCTTTCCTCAGCCATCTGGCAAACTGAAATCAACAATTTTCCAAAAATCAGATATCTGAAAATAATGTTAATGTATTCTAACCCCTTTATGCATACTGAACAAGTCAACAGGCAAGTTAGAATATGGAGAGCAGGAGGTTGGTAGGGCACACCATTCATCTTGCTCTTCAGCATCCCTAAACAGACTAAGGCTGCAAGATCATAAACACAAATCCACCCTCTCCTAGAAAGCCAGTACCTCCTGCAGCCCAGCATCTGCTACACCAAAGATCAGGCATGGAATCTTTTTTTTTTTAAATGGATTTATGTTGCTGAACAGAAATAGAAATGTATATTTAAATACACACATGTATGCACACATCTATGCCTGGGATGCGGATCATTGCTGTCACATTACATCCTACTTGCCTTGGCAATAAAGCCTTTCTAGCTAAAATAATTTGTAGGGTCCACAGTCAACACCTTTATCAGACAGGGCTGGAGAGCCTGTCTTGGTGATGTAACAGACTCCAGTTTGCTGGAAGACAGAAGGTTTAGATAAAGCTGGCAGGAAGGAGAATGATAAGAAAAATTACTGACTTGTGAAATGATTTCTTCTTCCATGTGACACAGCTACCCGAGGAAAAAGAGAATATAATTTCAGCTTCCTGGAGCCCCCAGTCATCCCAATGCACATTGACACAGGAGGAAGGCACTGCTGTGTTTAACACCAGTGGCAAGAGTTAGACAAAACCACGCCCTGCACTCAAGGCACCCAACTCAAAAGGATGTCTACGATATGCACGCAATAATCCTGCACAGTACCTGTGTTTGTGCTTTTCATATTTACCTGCAAAGCACAACATAGTCCCTTGTAGTTCACAGATGTCAGCTGCGAGTCTATCAGGAATTCTGCTTTTGCAGGACTTTTCCAAAGAGGAATACCCATACAAAATATTTAATGGGACAGTCACAGTAGTACTGAATGATGAGGACTAAGAAACTGCAACAGCAAGCGAACCGACATTAGGTGGAATTTTTGTCATCCTAGACCAGTTTCTAAATGAAAGACGGTCTTCACACAGAGGATCATTGCAGTGCAAAGATATGAAAATTCTATCTGATCCTCTCTCCATTGAAGAAATTATTTTTTGATTTGTCAAATTTAAACAAACATTTTTCAAAAGATTTTCCTAGCATAGCTTTTCTAAAAAATCTATTGCAAAATCAGTGCTTGATATTGTCATTCACAATATGTGGCACTTTTTCCCATGTATTAATTCTGCCAGCAAACACCCCAAACAACTGCATGCAGAGCAGCAAGTACCTCACTTTTACCCAGTCTACGACTTAATATATATCCATTTATACCACAATTTGTGTATGTGGCCATGCAAAAGGCTCATGAACAAAAAAACAGAGACAGCAGTTTCTGCATTTCCAACTTCCAATTCCTTCTCTCTGAATGTGTCAAACCACCATGACATGCTGGCTGCATTCAGCCAATCTCCAAAGTAAACAAAGGGTTAAATTCCCACTGAAGAGGATGGGTGTTTCAGTGTGCTGGGGACATACTGGTACCTCTCCATTATCACTGTACCCCTTATCTGGTAACAATGACACAACTATTGAAAGAAAACAACACCCTCTTTGTCAACATGACTTTGCTGTTAGCATGGTTTTCATAGCTTAAGAAATGCTGGGCAAAATTGATCCCAGAGGAGGATATCATTGCTGTCCAGCCAGCAAGGATAAATTATCATCAGCTTTCAAAAGCAGCAGTCTATCTTTCCAGAGCTGGGAGCCAAGCAGATGGATGCCTGGATGGACGGTGTGGGGGTAGCCATAGTAACCATCATCCTGTGAAGCTGCTGCTCACATCTCTCTATCTATCACTACTGGGGAACAAAGCCAAGGCTCGCCGCCGGGGTGCCAACATCCGGTCAGACCTTCGCCTCCCAGCTCCAGCTGGGGTTTCCATTTCTCTGCAGAGATTTTCTAATCTCACCTCGTGTGTCCTCACTTTACAGATTGAGAGTAAAATTCAGTCCCAGGGGAAGATGCCTTGAGCAAGCAGCTTCCCTGCTGCTGCAGCCCATGTTATGGGGGGATGTGCTGGTGCCTTTTACCTTCTGCTGGGTGCAGGAAGCCCCTCAGCCTCCCCTGAGCCAGGCAAACAACTTTCCTGAACTCACCTGGAGTACTGCATGGCCCATGAAGAGACATTAGGGTTGACCCAGCTCCCAGGCTGGGTGTAGCCCATCAGCATTCATCAAGAAGCACACAGGTTCAAGCAGTTTTGTGCTGTACTGGCTCCTAAGGGAGTTGGCTGGAGGGTGCTCCAGTGCAAACACTACCCTGGCTCATCAGAGGGGATAACAGACCTGAAAGGCAGCTGCCAGGTCTGGATGTGGGAGAAGACTGCTCTGACAATGACCCATGGTGTTATCCACCCTCATTTGCACTTCAGGTTTTATCATCGTTTTCATCAAGGGCAGAATTCTCTTCACAGAGCAAAATGACACCTGAGTGATACCTGAGGCAACTCATCCAGCTGCCCTGGATGCACTCAGAATGCGCTTGCTGAAAAGCAAACATAATCACTTGTATTAAGCTGGAAGATTAAGCCTGGTCCTATTTTGGAATCATGGAATAGTTGAGGCTAGAAATAACCTCTGTAGGCAGCCTAGTCCCATTCCTGCATCATTTTCTACAGCCTGTACTTCATCACTAAAGTCAGCGTTGAAAGCCTTGCTGAAGTCAAGATAAACAACGTACTGCTCTCTGCTCATGCTCCGAGCCAGTCAATGCACTGCGGAACGCTCCTGGGATGGTCAGACGTGATCTTCACTTTGTAAATCCATGCTCACTGCTCCCAGTCAGCTTCCCATCCTCCATACATTTAGAAATGGTTCCCAGAATTATTTGCTGCATCACTGTCCCAGAGATCAAGGCGAGGCTGACTGGCCTGTAATTCCCTGCATCCTCCTTCTTACTCTTCTTGAAGAAAGCAGGACATCTGCTTCATTTTGATTCTCAGTAACTCCCCCAGTTGATGTGACCCTCCAAAGACAATTAAGACTGGCCTCACAAGGACATTGTCAGTTCTGGCTTCATCTGTCAGGTTCCATAGACTTCTGTGTGTCCATTCAGTTTAAATGTTCCCTGTCCTGATCTTCCTCCACCAAGGTAAGTCTTTCTCGTTCTAGACTTTCCCATGGTTTCAGGAAGCTGGAATTCCTAAAGGTAAATTTTATCCACAAAAAACAAAAGGGTGAGTATATGAAGACCTGTGTGTCTGCAGCCTCCTACTGCAAACTTGGTTGGATCAACGTGTATTTGCTTTGTCTGAAGATACTCTGAAAACCAGGGCTAAGTTATAATCATATTAAGTGGCTGCCAGCTAGTGCTGGTGACCTGATCTACCTTCAGGAGGTTAATTGGCACAGCAGTCACCTGGAGTCAGTCAGTATCACTCTCTGCAGCTCCACCTTTCAAACAGTCCTTGGACCTCAGCCAAAACAAAATCAAACCACTTCCAAATCAGTTTTGGGAACTGCAAGAATCTGTTAATTTTAAAGCTGGATGACAATGAGTAGATTAGGTTAGACAGCCTGTTCTGAACAGACTAATCCAAGTTTTCCCAGCACACAGCTCCCAACACCATTGACTTTATTAGCATGCATTGAAAGGGCAGCCATAAATTACTGAGTGTATTACGGTTGTCACCTCCTTCCCTCTCACCCTTGTGAAGATTTGGAATTGGCTAAAACTTGCCAGGTTTATGAGTGGAAGAGAGCAGGTAAAGGGAGTTGGAAATCACCTGTCATTACCTCTCAGCAGGAAGGGCAGGGCCTGCACAGCCCTGCTCACTCACCAGCACTGCAGCTGCATGCAGCCCTCCTGCTTCCAGCACATGAACCCTGCTGCATGCTGTCCCTCATCTTTTCATCAAATAAACAGCTAAATGTTTCAATTTATTTGTACATTTACTTTGCAAGGTATGCATCTGAAGTAAAATCCCCTCACTTCAGTGGAATGGCTTCTTCTGCCTTCCTCTTTGTTTTTCCTTTCTCCCCCCTCACCTGAGGCTTGCAAAATTACATTTGTGAAGCACAGAGGTGTTAAGCAAGGAGCACTGAGAAAAGAAAAGCTTACAAACAAATGAATAATTCTGTATTCATAGCAGGGTTTGAATAATGGTCCCTAGAACCGCATGCTGCGAAAGGAGGAGAAAACAAAATATTGAACAGATGCTCATTAGAAAAGCACCAGCCATCCCAAGCCCTGAAAGACACAGGAGTTCTGTGGGGGGAAAGCACTCCTAGACCATGTAATTAAAGGCTGTATCAGAGTGTCACAGGAGGATGCAGCAAGGCTACCCTGGGTTTGCAAGCCTGGCACTCTTAAAACACAACCACTTGCCATTTTCTGGGGTCAAAAAACAGGAATCCAGGCCCCCCAGGACACAAACTGTGCTGTGCATGGTTCCAGGGACATATTCCAAGGGGGAGTCGAGAGCTCAAGAGAAGGGACCTCTGCCACTTGATGCAACAGAAGAGCTGGCAGCAGCGTTTGACATCCTCTCACTTGCACGCAGAGTTGGGGTGAGATGCTTTGTGCTGGCACATGTCTGGGCTCCTCTGGCATTTGCCAGAGGTAAAAAGACCCCTGAAGTGCCAGACACCGGTGTGACTCCCTGGGTGTTTTGGTGAGGGCAATATTGCACCTCTGTGTGCCTTACCTGCACAAGTATATAGTTCTGCTCGGATGTTTCAACACAGGTGAAATAATGCATTCCTCTCTGGCTCCATTTTGGGAAACAGTGGAACTACTTTGGCAGCAAGTTTGGAACGAAAAATCACCTTCACACAGACAGTCAAAATGAAAAATTTAATGTCTGATGGGTTTATCTGGCACAGCCATCAGCAGTTTACAACAGAGGTGCATAACAGAAGCATTGAGCAAACCAGCCCTGCCCTAAAATACTAATGTTCAGATTGAGATGCCATGATTTTATTGCTGTTTTTGTGGAATACAGGTTCTTAGAGGGCATGACTGATCTCCAGATGTGTTGGAGAAGGAAGAGCAATTGCTGTTGGATTATTATCACTCCCAAAGCTTTCTTCGGAGAAACACTGGAAGAGAAGGCGTTTTTGTATTCTAGTGAGATGTAAAGACACCACAAACATGGGCCAGCGGGACTAGCTTTCTGAGCCTGTATCCTGCAACAATTCTGACTCTGGTTAATGGGAAATGAGTCTTGTAAGCTAATGAATGCAAAATTCAAAAGAATCCACTGGGAAGCTCCCAGGAATTAAAAAACCCACGAATCTTCTGTTATTTTCTGGGTTTAGTTTAACTCCTTAAATCTCTGCACCACACTTTTCAAGCTATACAAATCATCAACGCCTCTGCCACACCTAGCTGCATCTTCTGTGGCTTTAGTGGTAGCTTTTAGTCTGGCATGAGCTGGGGAAGGTACAAAGTCAATTTTCTGCAGGGGCGAGGAGAAGGAAAACCATGTCTTGGAAATTTCCCCTCTCCAACCTGTGAAATTTATTTCCCTTTCCCCCAGGTCTCCCCAGGAGGCACCACTGTGGCTCTAGGGGAGCTGATTCTTGCTGTAGCACTAGACTCATCTTGCCTCCTCAACTTGGTTATCTGCTCTGAGCCAAAGCCTTGGCTTCTGTGGCTCTCCTCTAAGTCACTCTTGCAGCACTGGCACCTTTTGTCAAAGGCAACAAATTTAATGCAGAAATTTCTGGGTTGTTTTTTTTCTTCCTTTTGCCTTCTCCCTTCCCTTTGTTTCCTTTCTCAGCATGAGTGATGAACCTGTGGAGGTGTTCTGCGCCTACGGATTTCCTATGTGACTAGCTTTAATGTAAGGGAGTAAATACTGCAGGTCTGTCTACCAGGAAGAATAAGTAGCTGTGTGTGTGCATATATAGAGATACACACACCAATGTAATTATATGTGTATATAGAGAGGGAGCACAATGTAAGTACACAAAATTACACGTAGGTAAATATAATGGAACAGCTTGAACCTAGTGGAAAATTTCTTTCTAAAAAACATTAAGTTTCCAGTTTTCACTGATGCTTTGAGCGTTAGCAAAACCAGCCAAGTTCTCATTATGGTAGCAAACTAAAATACCACAGACTTCCTCTTTGATTCAAATAACTGTATGAGAGAGTTTCCCCAAGATAAGGTTATTTGCTTTAGGAAACAAAAGCCTCTGTTTGCCTGGAACACGAGTGCCGATGCTTTCTCCCGGGCAGCTGATGCCGCAGCCCCAGCGGAAGCAGATGGCACACGGTGCTCCCAGGCACAGCTTTGATCTGTGCCGACTGCTCCCTCCAAAATTGCTCTGCACTTAGCTTCTGTGTGGAGTGAGGATATTCTGAGATCCCCACGGAGACCAGGGTGTTTTCACAACCCCACCTGCACCCTCTGAGAGCCAGGCACATCTCTTTGCTGGCATGCAGAGGGATACACTGGCAAATCAGAGCAGCTGGAAGATGCGCTGTCGGGGTGAGAGACCTCCAGAGACACACATTATTTCATAGACACCTTGCAAACTGGGGGCCACCACGCATTTATCTTCTACACCAACACATGGTTTACCTTAGCCAAGGTACAGGTGAGATCCAGCCTCAGCAGAGCTCAGTAACTAACGCAAGACAAACCGTGCTAGAGACACAACATGTATCTCAGGCACAGATCCCACTGAGCCAGGGTGCCCACTAGTTTGCTGCAGCTCAGCTCTAGGAGTCACCAGGCTGCTGTATTTATGCCAGGTGAGAATCAAATGCAATAATTAACAGTAAGCCTCCAATGTACCATGCAAAAATATTGTCTAAGTTTTGAATAAATTACTTCTCAGTGTATGTACCTGTGGGAAATAAATATGTTTTGGAGTTTTTTTCCAGAGTCCTCAAGCAAGAGAATGAATATCCATGCTAGGGTATTAAAAAACACCATCAAAGTTCCCATTATTACCAAACTCTGAGCTTTTGGAACCCAAAATCCAATTCCTTTTGAAAGTGTAAGAGGACACAAGCTGCCCACTGCCTCACAGACATTTACACCTGGATTTCTCTTCCCTTTAAAAGAGATATATGAGAAATATTCCAAGAAAAAGCGTATACAGAGGCATATCCTCCAAACCACACACTACTTAGGATTATAAGTGCTGCTGGCCTCACTTTGTTACTGCTGCTTTGAGCCACCAAGGCAGGTGGGCACACACTTAGGATGGTGTATTAATTAATCTTTAAGTTAAAAACTCACATTTGTCTGGAACATCTTGCTCCAGTCTCATGTTGCCATCCCTTTGAGGTGCAAGCTGGCTTCCAGGGGGCTGCCCTTACTCATATCAGGGCTCCGTTTTGTGCTGTAGAGGATGAGAATTTCAACTGTGAGTATTGAAAGGATGGAGGCATTGCCATAATTCTTCCTGGGAAAGGGCCAGCAGGGAAAATCCAACCAAGCTGCAGTTGCTACTTGCCTTCCCTTCAGCCTCTACACAAATACCAACTCCCTGAGCACAAGTAATATTTAAGTGACTACTACCATTCACTTCCACCTTACCACACTTTCACACCCCTCGTACACTGGATAAATGGCAAGTCCAAGATAGGGAGAATTCTGTGGCTGCCCATGTCACCATCTTCATGTCATCTTGGAAGGAAGAGATGTTCTCTGAAATTTTCAGCCAAATTCAGTATTCGTAACTTCATTTCCACTTTTCTGCTCCAAAAAAAACCTCCTAAAACATGCACCATTTTCAACCCAGCTGCCAACATGGATGCAGCCTATTTGTACCACCTGTTTCTCAGGTAGGAAAGCAAATTCAGGTTATCTGCCTGATCCCAGCCTTGCTGAAGTTGATTGCAGTGCTTGCTAACCCAAAGCCTGACCCTGTTGCACTCCCCAGCATAATTTCCACCGACTTCAAAGAGGTCCCAGGACTGGCGCAATGACTCCCGCGGGCTTGGCACCAGGCTTTAAATCACTGTACAAAGTCACTTGAGAAGCTGTCGGCAGTCAGAAATGAGTCATTAGTATGCTGCCAACACAGTATTCAGTGACAAAACCCAGCTGCCACTGTAGTCAAGAATGCAGTTTCTTCAGCACTACTGTAAGTCTTATTAGCATAGAAATCAAGTGTATGTATGTAATTGAATTTCTTTGTCACATCCAACTATGAGATTTTCCATCAATCCTGATTGTTACTAAATTTGAACTAACAGCCCATATTTGCACTTAAGCAACATCTGAAAGAGGACTACACAAAGAAAGACTTTCCTAAGTCAACACATCCTAGAAAACAGCAGCTGTGCAAAGGCAGAGGCAAGCAATATTTCATTTTCCTCCCCATAGCACTCTATCTCTTGGCACCTCTGCTTTAAATCTGGGTTCTGCTGGCAGCTTTGCATTTTCTCTCTGCAGAAAAGAGCTGCAACGCAGCCGGTGCGAGAGCAGGGGCTGTCCCCAGCAGGAGAGTCCGTCTGCAGGATCTGTCAGGATGTCATGGTGCTGGCTACTGTTGATTAGGAAGTGAGATAATGCTGTAGATAAAGTTCATTTTAGGTCACTGGTAAATTCAGCTCCTGGAAAAAAAAGGAGGAATAAAGCCAAGAGGGGAATAGCAAAAGTGTTGAGGAGCATAATTTCAGGGTTGACTTTGCTGACATAGGAATGGCTCTTCAGAGGCAAAATGAGTCTCAGAAGCAGATACACAGGTTGTCTCTGCAGATTTGGGGTGTGCTGGGGGTAGGTAAGGGTAAATCTAGCCTGGATTGAGAATGCAGCCACCATCACCGTGGCTGCCTTTCCAGTGGTTATTTCTCAAGGGACTGTATTAATCCAGTTGAACCACCTAGCCGCATTTTCCTATGTTTTCCAAGCACAGCTGTGATCTAAACCACAGACACCTGATGAAGTGGAAAAGAGATGGTGAGGGAGGAAACTAAATATCCTCTCCCTATGCAGATGATCATTGTAGACCTTGATTAGGTTTTGTTGCTAATGACTGCGTTGTGTACACATCCCTCCAGCTTTGCTACTACAACAACACTTCTCTAAGGTCACTGTCCCAAGCAGTCTACAAAGTCATCAGCCCTTGCCCATGAACTCAAGAAATCAAGTCCTATAAACCCCAGGCAGCCTAGTACCGGAGTGGGGCCAGGGCACAAGACAGCCAGGGCACAAGACTGATCCAAGGACCAAATGTAGAGTCACTCTGCAAAATTTCACAGTTCATTCTATTGCAAGATCCTGGCATGAACCAATTTCCCCTGAGATGGCCACAGATTTTCCGGAAACACGGCTGTTACTCCTACAGCTCTCAGGACCTTTGTAAAGCAGGATTTTGCTCCTGGTTTTTTGCTGTTGTTGTGGTGGTTTTTTGGTGTTTCTTTAATTTTTTTATGGTGATAGCTGCAATTAAATAGAGACAACAGGGGCAGGAAAACTTTTAATATTGGATGCTCTGTAAGTAGCAAATCATAATCAGATTTTTCCCAGTATGTTGCAATGTCATGGGATGCTGGTATTATGAAACGGGTATCATCACCAACTGATGGGAATGGGCAGACACAGAGTTCACTTCAAGGTCCAAAAGTTCCCGCTGAATTTTTTCTTCCTCAAGCAATAAGCCCCTAGATCAGGTGTCTTCTAAATCGATCAGGTGTCTTCTAAATCGGGAGAAGGAGTGAGCTCCTTTCTCCCCTGCCACAGTAAAATAGAAACATCAAGGAACAGCTAATTCCCACCATGAGCCATGATCCTGAGCTTTGTCTTCCACTGGGCAGCCCTGGCATGCGACCAGGATGGACATTCCTTTTAGGGAATCCCGAAGAAGGAAGGGAGTGGGGAGGCTCTGTGTGCGTAACATTAGCTTTTCCCTGCAGTTTCCATCCATGCTGCTGATTAATTACTTCACTTTGGTCAAATTGTGTCACTTTGTCTCCCTTTGGATTGCTATAAAGTTGACTTTTGTTCCAGGCTGGATTTATCATCATTTAATTTTTCACTTTCACTCCAGGGAATTTCTTTTGCTACTGTGATTTCAGTAATTGTGCGCTCATCCCATTTCCATTTTACACGAAACTTCAGGTGTAGAAGGTAATAATTTAGGAAAACTTAGGGATTTTAGAGAAAGGAAACAGTGATCTGATGGTTACTGCAAGGCTCCATCAGCCAGGCTGGGAGACCTCCCACACTACCCTGTGGCTTCCTTTGCCTTCCTGGCTCAACAATGTCAAGCAGGTACCAGCCTACCCTCTGCAAAGAAGGGTGAATTTTGGAGGCATGAAATAACTTCAGTTAACACTTGTAGAAAGCTCTCTGCAACAAAACCTTACTCCTGCAGGAGCATGATCCCAGCCCTGTCCTTGAGTTGGTGTTTTTGGCACTAAGTGGTATAAAAAGGGGGATTCCTCCGACGTCACCATTTGTCAGATCCTGTTGCAGTCACTAAATATCCCCAAGGACATGGAGTTCATTTGCTCCAGCAAAACACTTAGCACTAGCTAATATTGCTGCCAGCCTCTCTTGGGGAGTTTTTTTCTTTTTTGGCTGGTTTGCTAATTTAGTAAATATTTAGAAATCCGTGTTCTCATAAAATCACAACACTGGATACCATTCCCTTTTGTTCAAAATTGTTTACAGAAATAGGAACAATTATATCAAGATTCCTAGCTAATACTCACCAGGCTAAAGGCAAGAGATCCTAAAAGGGATAAAAAAGGGATGGGGAGAAAAATGGGAATTTGTTACAGCAGTTCAACAGTGCCTTGAATCCTGCATAGCTGAAGCTCTGACAGAAAAACCGTTTCTGAACAAAAAACAGAAAGAATTCAAAAATACGCCAGGGAAAATGAAGGTTCAAGATGGAATATCACATGTTAACAGTCAAAAGCTGACAGAAATATGGGAAGAGGCTGTCTCTAGCACATGCCACAGAAAGCCAGGTTGTTAAAGGCTGTAGGGAGACATCTTCCAGGACACCTTATGCCCAGGGAAGTGCTTCTGCGGAGCCCAGGCCCCTGGGTTTCCTACCCACTGGTGGTCCTTTTGCTTCACCCCCACTGCACAATGGTGCCCACTGGTCTGTCCCCAACCCACCAGCGGCCTGGTGTCCCTGCCCCAAGCGTTCATATCCACGGGAGTCAGCAAACCATGGGAGCAGCCACCCAGTGGGCAGAGGTCTCCAAACCAAAGCAAACACAGCTGACACCAGACAGTCCAGTTCCAAAGTCCAGACTATTTTAGGAGGAAATTCCCAATTCCCACCAGTCCTTAGCAGGCCTGACTATTAAAAAGAGGCCAGAATACAACCCAAAATGTCAACAAGGAAGTGTTGTGCCCTCGAGGACACTAAAGGCACCTGTTGACTACAGGCATTCTGGGCTGAGCTTTTGACTACCCAGCCCAGGAACTTGCTGGTGGTCACTGCTTGCATGGCTTTTTCTCCCAGGAATGAAAAAAGCCAGGAAGGCTTCCCAGGCTCTGTAGCTGCTGTGGCTATGCTGAGAGCAACACCCATGGTGGATGGTTAAAAATGGGTTCAACTGTGTCCATAAGACAAATCTTCAGCCAGCCCACAAGCAGGCAGTTGCCCCTCAAGGGTGCAGGCAGATGTCAGCAACTGTACAACCAGAAATTACTTTAATTATAGGACAATCACTTTCTAGTGTATTGAATAACTACCTATTTCAGACAGGACCAACCCCAGGGAGTCAGCTCCACTTTAAAAGGAAGGCTAATAGCATGGTTTACAAAGCACACACACGGCTTCTTTGTGCCAGCTTATCAAGATGGTTCTTTACAGGAGTGTAATTTACCTTGTCACAATGCAGGTCAAAGCACGAGGCTCCCAGTGCAGAGACTTCCTCCTGGATAACGGACTAGGGAGGCAATTCTGTGGGGAGACATTACTGTGTTTCAAGTCCCCCGTTTACCTGCCACCACAACCAGTCCAGGCAGGACAAAGAGCAAAGGGATGGAAGCCCAGTGCTTCCACATTGTGTTACACCGCATCCCCAACATGAGTGCTGCCAGGCAACTCCCGCTACAAACCCACTGCAGCTCTAAGGAATTAGAAGTCATTATCCTCTCTTCTGTCAAGAGCGTTGGGATAATTCATAGGATTTGTCTCTCTGTAGATGCATCGGTGGATGCTACATCTGGTCCTGAACATTACTGAGGGTCTGCTCTTCTTTCACAGTGCAAGAATCTCAAAATATGAAAGGAGCCCTCTTGCCTAACAACATCCCTTCATACACTTCTTCCCCTTAACACTTCCCACCAGCTTTCAAATCTTTGCATTCTTTCCCTCTTGCCAGTTTAGTAAGATTACAGTTTAGTTTTAATACAGTTTAGTAAGATTTAAACTCTTCCACCATGGCAGGATAGATGTCTCCTTTGCAGGGGGCTGAGCAGACAAAGAAAGGATGCTCTGGGATGCACTACATGTCTTTGGCTCCTCTGAAATGTGAAAATAAAGCACGACAGACCCCTGTCACATGGCACCAGACTCTATATTTGAGAGGAGCACCGGGTGTGCTGTGATCAATAGTGTAATTTGGGTGAGGCCCGGTACACCATCTCAGTGTACATTACCATGTGTGCACCGAAATAACATGGAGAGCTGAAATGCATTAGGACAGCGGCTGTACCTGAATCTGCTGATTCAACTCTCAAAGCTGCATTTAGCAGCTGTACTCTTTGAGCCCTGCAGATGTCTATTTTAATCATCTGTCTTAAAATATCAGCTGGTTTTATGCCCTATTCTGAGGCTTACCATCCCTCACAGAGGCTGAGTTGATTTCTCTAGGCACTGCTGTCCAAACAAAATTGCAAACGGGCAGGAAAGAGAGAATATGAGAGCAAGTTGCTTTTGTTTGTAGTTATTCCCACACCTTTTGTACAGCTTGCAGCTAAAATACCTTGGGAGGGCAGAGCTGCAGAACCTGAGCTTGCCATCTGGATGAGACCAGAGGGACCCTTTCATTGGAGATCTGAAACACAGCCAATTGAGGCAAAATCCTCATAAAAAGCAGAGATTCAAGTCAACAGAGATGTCCCTTATCCAGGACTTCCTCCTTCTATTCTGACTTGCTGGTTAGGAAACATGGCACTGAACGGCAGAGAAGCTGTTCCTTCATGTGGTAAAACATCCTGCCACAAAACAAGCCAAGGGTCCTTCCTAAGCCACACACACAGCATCAGCTCATCAATTCATCCACTGCCCTTTTAGGCTATCTTTTAGCAAAAACTAACAAAAAGAAATTCATAATGTTGTTCCTCTCTTGAAGGCTCCTCTCCCTCTCACTGCTGTGCTGACCCACACACTGACCATCCAAGGTGTGCTGTGCTCATGTAGTCTTAGTATTTTAGCTACCCTCAATGCATCCACAATTTGTAGAGACACGAGCCGAGGATCACCTGTAATCTTGTTAATTATTAGAATTATGATCATTAAGGACATATTACAGAGCTCGCTGTTAATAGGAGCTTCTATGAGCACTTTCAGCCAAAGCAGCCAAGGCCAGATCTCCATACACAACTCTTCATGACTTCCAAAGGAGGATGAGTGTGAGGTGTGGGATCTCATGGCCCTCTGCCCTACATTCTCAATCATGGAGCTTTGCTCATCCATGGCCCGTGTCTGTTACTCATCATTATGAAGCCAAGGCCTTAAGCACGTCTCCTTGCGGCTGTAATAAGGAGGAAACACCTAGGAGGAAAGGAGATTGTAGCGAGGTGGGCATCAGTCTCTTCTCCAGCCTCAAGCTGCACCAGGGGAGGTTTAGATGGGATATCAGGAAAAATTTCTTCACAGAAAAGGCTGTTAAGCATTGGAACAGGCTTCCCAGGGAAGTAGTTGAGTCATTATACTCCGAAATATTTAAAAGACATGCAAGTGTGGTACCTGGGGACACGATTTACCGGCTGAGTTGGCACTGCTGGATTACCTGTTGGACTCAATGATCTTAGAGGTCTTTTCCAACCTAAACAATTCTACGATTCTTTGGTTCTAAGAGGTGAAAATGCTGTCTGGGAGGGTTGGCCACAGCCCAGCAGCTAGAGGTGGGAGAGGTGTGAATGGCTTGTAGATTGGTTGTCCATTCTAACAAACGTAAGGAGAAGCTACTCTTTGGCCTCTGACATGAGCCTGTTTCGCACTGGTCCTGGCCAGAGCTGATGCCTATCTTTCATATTGCAAGAGTGGGTGAGGTGGCTCCAACCCTCATACCACAGTCTGCCCGAGGAGGCAGTCAGCCTTGCTCCCCAAGGCAGCAGCTGCAGGTGAGGCCAGGTGAATCATTCGTTTGACTCACAGCAATCTTTTTGCTACAATTACACCCTACAGGATGGAGTTTAGGCTCTTCCCCTGGTCAACCAGGCTTTGCAGACACCAAGCCAGACCTTTGCAAGGCACCTGTGTTTAGAAGCACAGGAGGAGGCTTGCCCTCTGGAGACAGCAGCCTCTCATCACAGCAAAACAGCTTGAGTGAGTTATGGTTTCTCATGCAGTGTCATGCGGAACTGTCAGGCTCCTGGCATGTGTATGACTCTCCATGTATCTCAGAGAGCCAACTTAAAAACAGATTGTGAGAGCTTTTATGCTAATGAATGCTAAATAAGTTTTAGCTGCTGTTTTCAATTTTCAAAGCCAGCTTTGTTAGTGAAAACCTGCGTCCTCCTAACTGTGGCATGGCAAACTCTGCTGACAGTTATTCCACCAGCACTTACAACACATCGCGTTAGGTGGTCCTATCTCAGGGCAGGAGACAGCTGATGGATGGGGAGGGGAAACTGATACAGCCTAACCATGAGGTCTCACTGCCTGCCTGGGAAATAAAGGACACCAAAATATAACTGCGTGGGAAGGACTTCTAAGAAGAATTTGTCTCAAACCATTTCTGGAAACAGATGATAACATTATTTACTCAAATACAGGAAGCTTGAGATTGCAATGAATGATGAAAGGGTGAGGGGGAGAAATATGTACTTTCCCCTCCCCCTTCCCAAGAGATAGAAGTAAAATCCCCACCAGCAAACCCCTGGTTGTTAGGCTGTGCAATCATAAGCTGCTATATCCCTCTGTGTTTGTGCATGTGCACATCTCACACCCACACACTACTACCCGTCCTCCTTTGGACCCTAATGCCAGGGGCTCTTTCCAAAACCAGGCACAGTATCCCACAGAGAAGAGTCCAGCTGTTGGGATCTTTCCCAGAAATCAAACACTGCCGCATTGAAGCTTTTCTGGCCTTTCAGTAGTTAATCTGGGATACCCAGAAACCCTCTCCAATGAGAAGGGATGGGAAGCGAGGGGATGTGCTTAAAAGCTTTTGTATTTATTTATTTATTTGTGTTCATGTTTATGTAAATTTTGCATAAATCTAGATTGAACTTCGGGAGATTGAGCTTTCAAATACAGAATCCAGCTGTTTGAAATCACGAGGAATGTACATTCCCACCAGCAGTGTAAAGACAAAATATAAAAAGGCAAATAGCCCAGCTAGCCAAAAGAGGGGCAGAGAGGGGAAGAGCTCTCACAGAACAGCGACCTATCTCCTTGTGTATTTATTTTTTTTTATTGCTGCTGCTTACTCTGTGAGGCAGGGGGGGAATAGACGCTGGTTGTTTTGGAATCCACCGCGAGATGAAGCATCTGTCAGCATCTACTCAAAGCGATTCCCAGCCATGGGCTCTGCTATGCTCAAACCCAGAGAAAGCAGCACAGTCCCCAGGTGTTTTACTATGCTGACAGACTGCCTGATCTGGATTCAGCAGCATTTTATTTATATCAGCTCATCACGCTCCATGGCTCAGTGTACCCATAGAATCATAGAACCATAGATTGTGTTGGAAGGGACTTTAATGACCATCTAGTCCAACTCCCCTTGCAGTGACCAAGGATATCTCCAACTAGACCAGGTTACTCAGAGCCCCATCCAACCTGAGTATTACCAGAGATGAAGCATCTATCACCTCTCTGGGCAACCTGTTCCAGGTTCCTGTTCCTCATTGTAAAAGACTTCTTACTTGTATCTAATCTAAATCAACCCTCTTTTAGCTTAAAGCAATTACCAGTTGTACTATCCCAAGGCCAGCTCAGCTCCTGTGGGGCTTAGGAAAGCTGAAGATCACAGTAATTCTGTTCTTGGCTTCATGGCACATTGACAGCATTCTCAGTCTAACTGCAGGATGCCAAGCACCAAGACAACACAAACTCACCATTTTCATTTGTCTGTCTTCAAAGCAATTCAGCTTGTTGACTTTGTTTGAGGGAGCTTTATGTTAGTACAAGTATCAGCTACAGATCCTTCTGCCAGCATCAGGCCACATCCTCAGCACAAGCTCCACATCATGTGTTTTGTAAAATTTAATAGCAATGTCAGCACACACACGTGCACACCTGATCTGAACATGCACGTATGATGTGAGAGCTCTTCAGTGAGAGCTGCACTACTGGTGACCTCTGAGGTTCAGGCTGCCACTCACTGTCTGCAGGGTAAGTTACATCTGTCTGTTAGGCACAGAAATATGTATAACATCTCCGCAAAATACATTGAAGTACCTGCCGGAGAGATCAGCCCTCTCTTCCCAACTATTACTTTATAAAAGTGGGAGAAGTTGACATTCTGAGCACTCTTTTAAGCCCTTAATAAATAATCAGGTTTTGAACATCATTCTTTTAGTGAAATATGTGAATAATTGCAGTTATTATTACAATAAAGACTATAATAGATGTTTTGACAATCTGCTTTGACTCCTAAATGTGAAATTGGGATTATAATGCAAGAATGTCTGTTTGAGTGGGGAAAAAAGCTAATGTATCCTTACGGCATGCATGTACTTAGCCTTGCACCCTAAATGAGCTGTGCAAGTACATGGATTAACAAATCTTCCTTTTCTATAGATAATCGTTTGCACACATGCAAAAATGTATTGGCAGGAAGGAATAACCAAGGGTGAAATCAGCAATTCAGAGGTTAATTACTATCATTAAGAAAAATATCCCACTTCAGGCAGATCAACTTTAAAGCTAGTTGGAAGTGGCCCTCTAAGAGGTGGAAGCAGCAAACAGTCATAAATAGAAGCTCTTCAATCTGTGGTATAGTAAGTGTGATGTGATACAAAGTCTGTGATAAAATTCATTGTAAAAGCACCTTGCCAAACGAGAGAAGGGGCAAATCAGTCCAATGAACTTCGAGAGCGCCAAAACCCAGACGGATCTCTCACTGATGCCTAAGGTATTTTATCCCCTGGCCTGGAACAGCTCTGGGACTGTGACAAGTACTGTGACCTTACAGCAGCCCTGCAGAAGTAACAGGTGAGCCCTGATCCCTGAGACGCTGGGACCCTGACTTCACCACTACAGAAAACTCCCTGACTTTCTGTACAAACCCTCTGCAGCTCGAGGGTAGATACCATCTGGCTGAATAACCCACTTTTCTCTCCTCCTGTTTTCCAGACAGGAGCTCAAAGGGAGCAGTGCTCCCCCAAACCTCGCCTGATGGCTCCTCATCCTTTCAGCAGCCAGCACTGTTTTTTCTAGTCCCCAAGAAGGTCTTTACTAGTCCTTGTTATGTGAGTAGCTGTGGCTGAGCAGAGAGAGGTAAGGATAGCGCTTGTGGGTGGCTACACCTTGGGGACAAAGTGAACACTTCAGCTGAGCACATACAATTGCCTCCTGCTGATTGATGCATTTCAATGTCAAAAATCATGTATTAGCGTTTCAGTGCCAGGTTTTTTTACATTTACGATGCCTGTGTTACAATGATACCCCTCCAGAGCCCACTGGTGACTGAGTGCTGGTAATTAAAATGATTCAGATCATCCTTATTTATGCCTTTTCCCAGTGAAACTGCCTTGATGACACTTCCCGTAAACGCTTCTGCAACACCTGCCACTGCAGAGAATCGCTAAGGAATGAATTACAGCCATCATTAAGTTTCAGCTTTCAGAAAAGAAAATGCTTGAACTAAAACCTATCACCTGTTTTGATACAAATCAGAGACAGTGGTTTTCTTCAGTAAGTCAAGGTTCCAAACACTGCAGCACCCTAAATTCAGGAAGATGTTCTTTAGTCACAGCTATCTGCTATTACTTTTTCCTCAGCTAAACAACAGTGCAGTTAGCAGGAGTCATGTGAAAGGGGCTGACATTAAATAGAGAATGTCGTTAATGTTATGGTTCCAAAGAAAAGTGAGATTTCTTTTATATTCGTTCATGACTGTGGCTGATAATTGCTTCCTGTCTTACACCTACACAAAATTCATGAATATAATTACAGCAGCATAGTGCTGAGTTCAGTCAGAAGGGAGTATTGATTTGTGTATAAATCAAAAGCCATCTTCCTCCGGCTCTATTTACATGGAAAAAAAAAAAGGACTTTTCTGGAAAAGCTGCAGATCAAGAAAGTGTACTGTACTGCAGAAAACCTCACTTGTAGATTATATGGCCAGAAGGGAATATGATAATCTAAATATGTCTACATATGCAAGACACCGATTTCCCAAATTAATTAAGCTTTTCTCTACAATGTATTTTTTGAAGAAAAAACATCCACTTATTTTGGTAGCTTTTCAAGTGCATAATTTCATTTATATGTACATAAATTATTTCCATGTTCTGTGCAGCAGAGCCTGTTGCCAGGAACAGGAGCAGATGCCTCTGTTCTTGGGGTGCACATCCAGGTGACTATTACTCACTGGCAAAAGCAGGGATACCAGCTAGCACTAGGGGTTGCTAGCAGGAGTGGGGAGAAACAGCTGTAATTTTTTAGCTTTCTCACTTTCTTCCCCTGCTAAATCCTCATCATGACTGGGAGAGACATAATGAGCTTTACAGTAAAGACAACATGAGAGTGAGGGGATGTTTCTTTTCGTGATAGGTAAAACAAGACCACATCAGTACCTCTGCTAAACATCCATCACCAAGTATTCAGCTCAAATTAACTGTCTTGGGAACACTTGCAAGTCCCTGGCTTCACCTGGGACTACTAGCAGTTAAAGCTTGTTTTTGTCAGCCGAGAAAGAATCAATCAGAACCGATGGCTGCATGGTTCTGCATGGATGGTTCTTTCTAGTGAGCCGCCTAAACAATATTAAAATTGATTTTGTGAAGCATTCTTAGATGTTTTAATAAATGTATACTAACAGTCTATTTATGAGGCCACAGTGCAGAAGGATTAAAGCCTGATCAACTGTGACATGCCTTCATTTTTAAATAGGAGCCTGTTTGAAGAAACATAATCTATGCTGACTATAATTACATATATTAAGTTATGCCACAATCTGTTCTGTCACTGACTATGTAAGATTAAAAGCATTGCCAGGAAATGGCTAACTAATTAATCAAATTGGCTCATTTCCAACAGCTTTCATTTGATCAATTGTACCGCAGATCTACTTTTATAGAAACAGTCAACCAAAGAAAAAAAGCTACTTCAATGGAAAGCGCTTTAAGAAAGTGCTTTAAGAAATCACAATAGAGTGCATTTTTTCCATTGCTCTAACTAATGTGATTCAGAAATTTGAAAAAATAAAGCGTAAATATCTTATTTCCAAGTGTCAAGGAAAGATGATGGATGAAGGGCACGGACAAAGCACACCCTATAAGTGAATATATACAGCAGCTATCCTATTTGCCAAGTATCATCCTTCACAGATAAAAAGAGAGCATGAAATACTCTGAATCTTAAGACTTAGGAAGCTGTGTTGTATTAAGCACTTGTGGCACTGAGTTTGTAGAAGATACCTGAAGAACAGCTATTGCTAGGTAACTAGGGACTTAAAGCTATGGAAAAATGTTGTGGGATTTTCCTAGCAGTCTCATTTAGTAAGACTCCTGCCAGAGTCTCAGAGACATTATTGGTGTATTCCTGTGCCTAGCAAGTAAGTGACCAGCTCTGTGGGGGGCTTCACAGACTAAGGTTAAGAGCAAATGCTCACACGTAACCTAGAAGAGTTTCACATCTCAAAATGGCATCCTGAGCACACACCATGTTGCTACCTGAGAAGATGCTAAAAGGCTAGGGATGGCTCCTGCAGCTTTCTCAGACATAGCAACTCCTGAGGCACTGAGCCACAGCAACACCTCCCTTCTGAAGATGAACATGCTGTCCCCTGGTGCATGGAGGGCCACATCTCCATTTTCTCTGTACACAGACAGCACCCTAAGCAGTCTTGCTGAACCCAGGTTCATTTAAAGAATGCTAGAAACACAAAGGGGATGATAATGTAATAAAATCAGCAATTTTTCAACAAGGTTCCTAGCACAGTTTGTACAGCATAAAGACATAGCTAAGGAAATTAAATGTATTATCAAAAAGCTAATAAAAACCCCCCGCTGCCTCAGAGAGAAACGTCAAAAGATGTGGTAACCCCTAGCTTTTGGCCTTGGATCTAGAATACTCATAGAGAGACCCTGAGGAAAACACTTCTTCCCATCCCTTCCTGTGAAGCAAGAGCTCTGGACAGATGGGTCTGGGAAGGTGATGAGGCAAGGCAGAAATTAAGCTAGAAAATAACTTGGCTCTGTAAAGTGAGAACCACTGTACATAGAACATAAAGAAGACAGTCCTTGCAAACAGAGCCATAGATACACAAGACCTTTCATGAACATATGATTTTTCTCCTACTGAATCCAAGAAGATTCAGACAGTGAGCCTACCAAGGTGCTTTGGAAACTCACTCAATAGCATATGTGCATATTGACTTGTCTACCAGCTTGAGAAATTGGACCCTGACTGTTCACAGCATGACAGCCTAGGTTGCAAGAAGGTGACACTCTCTTCTGTGTACAGAATTAGTTAATCCCCATCTGCTAGTGTGCCTACAATTCTAGTCATCTCCTGAAAAGAGACCAAAAGCCAGGCAGATAACTGAAACACAAGATGTTTTAAAATGCAAAATTTTTCACTCAGGCAAGCAGCTGAAATAATTTTTTTCTGTTATGTCTCCTTTTGTCTCCTCTTCCCTAAACATTGGTGAATTTGCTTTCTGACAGGGTTATTCACTAGGCATTCATGTTCTATGAAACTCTTACAGAATATCTATAAAAAGCGGGTCTCGATTATGCCACCACGGATGTTGGCATACGCAGCCTACACCTCGCCAGTCAGGAGTCACTGCCTGTCACCCGCACTCACTGATGAACTGGAACACAGCTGAGACGCCCAGGGATAAAGAGCAACATCACCAACTCGAATGGGTACAAAAAGCTTTCCAGGAAGACCGACACTTCCCATAATTTGAACACGTCCATTCGGCCAGGTGACATCATAAGCCTAACCAGCGAGCAGGATCTTCAATGAATACTTAGTTACAGAAATGCCTAGGATGAGAAAAGCCAGCACAGGCCAGACTCTGCAGCTAGACCCTGGCCCAAGGATGGACAGCCCTTCTCCCCAGCTGCTGCAGGGAGCAGCACCAGCTGCTGTTACACAAGGACACGAGAAGCCTCAGGGGCTCCAGCGCAGGATCATGCTGGGATAGCTGGGCAGGCCAAGGGTCAGAGCTGGCTTGGGTCCAGCTGCCAGGGATGTGTCACTATTGGCACATGTCCACACAGGCACTCCACTGAGGGTCTTGATTTTAGGCACGTTTAAGACCACTTAGGTTTTTAGCAAGGGGGTTGCAAAACTGCATTTTTCAGCTGATGTTCCTACAGTGGTACTGGGACAGTTCCTGTTCATTTATCTGCCTATGGCCTAATTATTTGGGAAAATGTTCCTTGCAACATTACAAACAGGGAACTTTATTCTTTGAGCACTTAACACATGGCTAAATTTGACTAAAGCCCCTTCCAAACTCCATAGTCCTTAAAGGCCTTGGAATTTGAACGATAATACCAACTAATAACTTAATATCTGTGGCCCAATTTGAAGTAATTAATGTAGTTTCACCTTCATTTATTCAAATTAGCGTTCATCCTGAGTACAGCCTATGTAAAACATGAGCTACTTACAAAGATGAACTGGGTTACAAATGATCCCTGGACAATTAATTTTTGTTCAAATGCTTACTGAATTACACATGTATGCCACATAATAAATTCAATAATGTCAGAAATTTCATCTCCGTGGTAAAAGTGTCCTGACATAAGGACTGTTCATGTTCCCCAAATGCATCCATTTGTTCACAAAAGAAATCTCCAGTTACAGCCTCCCTTAGAAGCCCTTATCCAACACAGGAGAATTAAAATCTCTTCGTTTCTTAGTGAGAAGGTTTCATGACAAGGAAATCTGGAAAAAAAAGGAAAAGCTCTTATATCGTTGATTTTTTTTTGCTTGCAAAATCTAATAGTTACTACATAGTAATCACCATATGAGCATTTGGAAATGGAAATACTGTTCTTTTGTTCCTCTTTTTTACAAGGCTGCTTTCCCACATGAGATTGATGCATGCAGACAACCATTCACAGTGTCCACAGGAGACCTGGTCCGTGATTGAGGACATCAGGGTGAATGGGACAAGTCACCTGCGAACACTACAGTCCTGCTTTCAGCAAAACATCCCAAAATATGAACCCAGGCTTGACTCCTGTTGCATCAAGGGCAAAGTTCCTTTACCTCTCTCTGCCTCTACATTTCTGCCACTCTGGGTCTCACAACACGATTGTGAGACACAACACAGAATTGATTATTTGATTTGTTGATCAAAGGGTTGGAGCACCTCCCTTATGAGGACAGGCTGAGAGAGTTGGGGCTGTTCAGCCTGGAAAAAAGAAGGTTTTGAAGACATCTTATTGCACCTTCCAGAACCTGAAGGAGGCTACAGAGAGTTGAAGAGGGACTTTTTGCAAGGGCCTGTAATGAGAGAGGACAAGGGGGATGGCCTCAAATTGAAAGTGGGCAGGTTTAGATTAGATATTAGGAAGAAATTCTTTATATGAGGGTGGTGAGACACCAGAACAGGTTGGCCAGAGTAGGTGTGGATGCCCCATCTCTGGAATTGTTCAAGGCCAGGTTGGATGGGTCTCTGAGCAACCTGATCTAGTGGAAAGCATCCTTGCACTTTATGGCAGAAGGGTTGGAACTTAAGGTCTTTGAGGTCCCTTACAACACAAACCATTCTATGATGATTCAGTGAATATCATTAAGGTCCACGCTTTTCCTAGTGGAATTATCAGGACTGCCCTCATGAGAGCAGGACAAAGCCCTTTGTTAATATAATCTTTTGACATCTAACTACCAGTGATGAGCTCTCTGAAGTAAGTGGTTAGAAGGGTTATTCCCCAAATCTGTGGAAACTTGATTCAGAGGAATCCTCATCCCTTAACTGTCCCTTACATCTCTTCCTCACACACGTTCATGGGGATCTGATTCCCCATGGGCACTGTCCTCTATGGAGAGGTTCAAAATGGAGGTGGAGGCAGGCAAGGAAGGCAGCTCTCACAAGCTCCTGGCAATATTGCTGCAATCTGCAGGAAACTCGGTAGACCTGTGGAAGGAGAGTGGGAATCAGAAAGCTCCTTGCCTACAAGGCAGGCAACCCAGAGGCACTGTGAGAGTGAGGATAATACACAGGAGGGAACATGGTGAGAGAATACAGGTGGGTTTTGTGAAACTGTGCTCTGCTATTTAACAAACACTGCTGAACAATCTGTGTTTAAAATGTCCTGAAACTGGAAACTGTCTACCAAATGTAGCCTGAGGGCAGCCCTCCAGTTTGCCTTGTAACACTAATCTGCTATCAAGACAAGGAAAATAAATAAACCAGATCTTACAATTAAGCAGGTAGCAGCTCCCCCAGCCTCTTGTTCAAATGGGAAAACTAGATAAGAGACATATTGGTGGGCCCAGGCAGATGCTCCAGGCTGGACCGGGTTTCCCTCTCAGTGCTGTGGGGTACGGCTTGTGCCCAACAGCAACTCTGACACAGGAGAGGGGCACATCCTGGCCTCCTGACCCATGAGGGGGTAAGCCTCCAGGGCAGCCAGGTTTCAGCATTCAGACATGTGAGGAGGAGCACAAAGAAGCCCTTTATGCTGCTGCAATTGCAACATTAGATTTCAGTTTTATTCCCAAACATGAGCTGAACTCTCAGTCATAGACAGGCTTTTTAATCAGCCCTGGCAGAGATGAAAAGCCTGAGAAAGAGAGGCAGTGTCTGTGCAAGAACAGCTCATTTACATTAAATAATTATCCTGAAGGAGAAAAACAGCAAGGGAGTTAATTTTTTTTAATTATAAAGAAATAATTGCAGTCTGGAGGAGCATACAGAGTCCTAGCTTTCCCTGAAAGTTACCTATTTGCACTAAAACCCAAACAGTAGGTTTGAGAGCTGAGAAATATCTGTTTGTTATTATTTTGAAAACAGAGTGTTGTATGAGAAGAAAGACGGGGAATTACTTCTGCATTCCCAAAAGGCTGCTGCTTTTATAATGTCTTCTCTGCACAGCGGGATAGAAAATCAGTATCGCAAACATAAATGCTAAAAATACAAGAGCTGACACAGAAACACATTCTGTCATCTGTTAGGAATGACTCTGTCGATGAATGTCTGTGTGTGTGTGTATGAGAGAGCAACATAGCGTTCTCCTACAGGGGTATCTGCCTGCTGCACAAACTGCTTGTGCAACCTGCTACATGCTTCCTCTTCTTTGATATTACTTACTTAGTAACAAAGAGAAAGGACTCAACTCCAGTATTTCCCCATAAAAATTACTTTTGAGCTGAGATGAAAAATAATAATACCAAGTTCCCAAATTAGGAACTTTTGTTTTTTAATTGCCAGGAATTTATGATAGGGGCTGCAATCTCTTCGGTGCATTTTGTATTACTTCCCTGGATGGAGCTGAAGTCCTGAGCCTCCTGGCTCATAGCACAAGAGCACAGTTTTTTGGAACATGAGCATTCCACTGCAGGCTCTGTTGCTTCCACCGAGGAAAGTGCCAAAACCTGTGAGATCCTGCCTGTTCCTCCTGCAGAATCAGGGCAGTGCTCAGCAATTCACTACTGCTCCTCAGCACGGGGCAGTGAGCACATTTTAGCTTTACACGGGTATCTCATGGGCCGGCTGGGAGACGACCAGCAGTGTGTTCAGTAACGACATGAAGACAGGTGGCAGGAGAGAGGGAGCTCCCGTGCTCCCTGCTGACCTGAGCAGCCACTCTACAGTGCATCCCTGGCCATGCCATGTGCCTCAGGGCCACCAGTGGGGACCTACAGGCACAGCAACCTGCAGCACCTCAGGGTGCCCTGCCCTCCCAAGCCTTGCTCCTCCCTGGGCTGTAACACTTACAGGTGTGCCATATTTCTGCTCTGAAGGGGTCTACCTCCTGCTTTCATCCACTGCATCCTACAGTGCCTTCTCATCCTTGGTTAAAGACCTGCTTGGCAAATGCACCACTAGCAATGGTGGCAGCTTAAAATTTGAAAAATATTATTTCACTTTGAAAAGAGAGAGAAGTGCAGTCATAGGGGAATCCAGTAGAAGAGAGAGGCTGGAGAGAAAAGGCATGGCAATGGTCACTGGTGGGATAGGGCAAGGAAGGACTCCCACAGCCAGGAAGATGGGCAAAGAAACAAGGCTGGACTTCCCCTTAAGAGCACATGACAGTTACTGCTTTGCACCTCAGCTTTGCCCTGTCACCAAGACCAAGTGATGGCACGGTTTATCGATTCACACAGCCTGACCTAATTTTTACACTGCTAAAAATTCTGAAATATTGGTTTCTATCTGTAAGCGAAAGCAGGCTGTGAGCTGACAGTTAGATACCATCTTCCTGTGATGATCAAAATGGTTGCTGCTGAGATCACAGCAAATGTAATTAATACAGAGCTTTTGTGTTTTATACGAGAGCAGAAAAATAACAATCCATACAATTATAGAATAAAATTAACCACATTAATTCCTTCATATGTCAATTCTAAAATTTTCCTGTTGTCTCACATTCCCAGTAAGTCTCCTTTTCAGGCCCTGCAAGCCATTGTGTTAGAATATTTAAAGGCTTACAATAGCAGATATACAAATCAGACCGTAGTGTTCATCTATACAAATGTCACTGGGACGTGACCATCAGGAACACTGATTTACATTTACAGCTCTAGAAAAAGGATTTGGTGTCATGGACTGTGTCAAGTGCCCAAGACAGCATAGCAAAAGTTAATGTGCATAATACATTAAGCTAATGGGATTCAGTCAAGGGTGAATATGTCTCTTTGGGCTAAGAAAGCATCAAGTCTGCTCACGTCTTCTGAGCGCTCTGCAGCCTGCCGAGTGCTTCTGCTATGGGCATGAATGTGAAACCAGAGCAGGAGAGGAAAAGAAGCAGGGGTGTATCTGAGAGAACGGGGATGAAAAGATGTCAAGGAACACTAAAAAAGACCGATTCTCTTCAGCTGGAGAAAAAGAAAGAAACAAAACCCAGAAGTTTCCTTTATATACCTACTTTGAACCAAATCCAGCAATGTAAGGCTGAGCACACTGCCTCGAAAGAATGTGGTCAGAATGGCCTTGTTTAAGGTGAATAGAATTTAAAACAGCAAACTTATTTTTGATAAACGTGGGTGAAAAAATATTTCCCTCTACTCCTTCAGACAGATAACTTCCTCCCACCTTTACCGTGCCATGAAAATTAATAGGGAAGAAGGTTCAAAGAAAAGACTGAAAATTAAACCTGAAAAGTAAAGATAAATACCACTGATTTAAAGGATTCTATTTTAACCTCAATTTGTACTATTTCCACAGATTAATAGAAACAGCACCACCAACACCACCACCTCCACAACCCTCAGCCAAGGCTTCAAACAGGCTTTTCCTTGGCTTTGTCCTCTTCCTATAAGGAAGCAAGGAACGAGAAATTTACCTTTACTTATTGGCAGCAGTTGAGGCAGGTTCCCAAACACACAGAACAACCCAGAGCACAGCCAAAAGTTTCTCCTGCAAACTCTCTGCTAGCAAGGATTGAATCAGCACTTGTCTTCAAACATCTACACATCATTTTTTAGGAGAGGTCTTAACACTAGAGCTTCTCAGTTGTTTTATATGTCAATATAGAATTATGTTTCCTCTACAGCTTGGCTCGAAACCTTCTTGTATGGCAATGTATTTTATTTCAAGGCTTTCTATCAAGAAATTTCTATCATTGTCAAAGAAATTGAATTTGAAAAGCTGAGGAAATTCTTCTTCATAAGGTGTGAGGTAAAACGTGGGTAAAACTTCCAACAGAGTGTGTTCATATAGGCATTAGTAGACCCCTCTATACGTCTGTGTTTGTGTGCAGGTGTCTTAGCTCACCATGTCTCCAGTTCCAGCTCCTTGCATTCATATTCTTCCTTCATTCATCTTGTCCACGTCCCACCAGCCCACTCAGATGTGCCTCTGCTTTCCCCTCTTTGGCTGCCAGGCACTCATACCCCTTCTGTGCCATTTCACATGCTGGAGCCTTTCAGGAAAGAGTTTGTCCCATGGTGCCATCACAAAGAGATGTAGGATACATGGGACAGGAGAGTATTCTCAGGCACACCAAATTCACTTTTAAAGGGGACTCACAAATACTCAACACAATGAAAACTATGCAGTATTTCCCAATGGACAGAGATATTTAGTGGGCTGATAGCATTTTCCTGAGTGCAAAAAGGCCAGAATAAATTAAAATATGATCACAGCTCTAAGCTGAACACTAACTGGTCATTGGTCTGCAATGTAGTTGTATATTTATATGCTTAAATATTGGTGTAAAATAGTTGTCAGAAAATTGGTTTTCTCTGGAAGATGTGACACACAATCAGTGACCTCTTCAAGAACTCAGGTAAAGCTTAAAAGATGATAGATCTAGCAGCCAAATTCCAGTCACATTTTAAGATAGAGATATCAGACCTGAGACAAGCTATGAAATATTCAAAATACTTGGAGGATTTGAGCAGTAAAGCTTCCTTGTCAGCAGAAGATATTAAATCATAAAGGTCCAGATTATGCTGCACAAAGTCTTGCCCTGGAAGAAGATCCACAGAAATAAATTAAAGTAACAGGACTATTCAAAGGCTTCATTATTTTTCACCAGAAGGTTGTCAAAATCTGGTCTCTAATAAAGTCGATTTCATTCCTTCCTCTTATTCCTGAGATTATTTGCAAACCTTTTATCAATCACACAGTACTTAATTAAAACCCCAGTACTGAGCTAATATGAATACTGGTCATGACCTGGAGGGCATCAAAATCTGAAACAAGAGAAGAAATTAACTGTGGTGAATTAGACCATCACCCGAATAAAACGTGGGCAGGAATGGTAACCCCCAGTGAAAGCTGGGTGCAGGAGAGAGCACCCAGCCATGTCGGCAGGACAGGCTAAGTTCTTGCCACCGGACTTGGGTGAGCAGCTCTGCGTTCAGAGGCTGGCTACCCATCGGCTTCATTCAATCCCTAAGGAATCCCTAAACCAAATTCAATCCCTGTTACGGGTGGTCGTGCACAAATAAAGCCCAACTGAAAGACAGCAACTAGCAGAAGATCTTTCCTGGAAACAACATACTATTTTAGTGGGCCATTGTTGAGACTAATGCCTGATGCACAAGGAAATGAGCATGAGATAACATTTTCAAAATAGACCGTGACACTTTTGCCGCATCGGGTCCATGGTATTCTGATGAGTAATGTCCGTCCTTATCAAGGCGCCGTGTGATTCATGCCCAGGAGCCACGCAGGGCCCAAATGCCAGCCTGTGGAGCCATGCCTGCCCTGTTACAAGGAGCAGCATTGGCAGCCCTTCACGGCCTCCCAGCACCAGAACTGTGTCCCCCCTCCAGAGGGCTGCATCCTCACAGCACAGCTATTGCTGGTACCAGCACAGAACCCAGGAGGGCATTCTTGTGCTAATTTAAAACCCTCTTCCTCTGGAGACACATCAGCTCTTCCACACTGCCAGGCTGGCCAAGCACGTAGTACAAAGTGCTGCAGAGAGAGAAGTCACAGACCAGAGGCCTGTGGAGAAGGGGAGCACTTCTGGAAGGGTGGAAGCCATATGCAGCAGGATTTTGTTGCCCTTGCACTGATAAACTGCCTGAAAGGTCTGGCACCAAATCCAGCTGGCCTCACATGAAATGTGTCTTCATGGAAGGCAGAATGATGCCGAAATACTCATAGCAACCCACATTCCATGCCATGAGTGGAAAGAAAATAATTCAAGATATGAGAAAAATCATGGCACCTTCTGATTAGAAAGACAGTGCCACGGTATACATGTTCTTACTATCAGAGTTTACAGTAGCAATAGCAACATTTTTGGCACAAAAAAAAATTAATAGTTTACATCAAAATAGTTATTTATTTTCTTATTAATTTCTCTGGATAGATAATACACATCAGGCAAAACATCAACACCTTTTTTCTAAAAACCCCAATTTTTCCTCACTCAATCCCAGCCTTTTCTTCTCCCATTTCCCTCTCATTCCCCTGCCCTCATAATAAAAAAAATTAATGTGGAAAGTAAGGAAAATCAGATAAGATATCTAAATAGATGGAGAACTGCTCAGACCCTTTCACAGCCCAGTCAGGATTTTGGAGTAGGGTAGAGGGGGATGGAAGCAGCTCAGCCCAGGTTACTTGTGTCACATTATGCTCAGGAATTATTATTTCTTACTTGAAAACAGTTACTAGGTAAAAGGAATTTCAGGGTATACCCACAGCCTTTACAACCCTATACTGTTCTTCATGAATCATTTCCTCTGAGGTTGAGATGAGGTACACAATCGTATCATTGCACACGCTTGTATAAAAGGTACAAAAGGCCTTTTCTTTTAAAGTTAATAGCAGGAGAATGAAATAATCTCTTCTTTTTTTACAAGAGAATAGTTTCATTGTTCTGCCCACATACTTTATTTGTTGATCTGACATCTGTAATAGTGAAGTGGAAGAGGAAAGGGAAGCGGATGACAGAAATAAGTGAATTGAAATATTTGGGATAAGCTTTTGGAGAACACTATACGACTATTCTTGAGTCAACTTGACGTGATCTAAGTAATAGCACAAATAATCAAACACTGAAGGAAAAAGTCCACTCTGATCTGGTTGCAAACATTGACCTCTCTCGTACCATCACCCTTCCTACAGTGTTATTCTAATTTGCTTCTAAGGCTGTTCCCTGAAGACCTAATTCTCCTTTGCGCGTAGACAAAATTTCCACTGCTGCCTCTGGGAGCTGGTTTTTACTATAATGTGTTTGTTTCTGACAGCAGCTCCTCGTGCTGAGTTAACTCTTTCAACTTAGATTTGGTTCCTTGGTTTTAGGTGCCCCATGGGGTTCGCACCATACTGCTGTGGACGGTGCTGAAAACATCAACTCCCTGGCAGGGCTGGGGAATCTTGTCCTCATCTCCAACCCAGAGTCCAGGTGAGGAGCAGCCCCATGGCCTTGCAAGGGATGAACCAAAATGTGGGTGGAGAGAGCCTTTACATCTCACTTCTGCCAGACAACACCAACACTGGCATCTCCAAGCCACCACTGCTGGGGTTTGAGCACCCTCCTTGGGGGAATAACTCATGCAGAACAGGGCTGTCTGGAGGGCTAGCAGCCACCTGACTTGGTGGCCCTACTCCTGTCACCAGGCAGTGGTGGAGAGGAGGAGGAGACTGAACTGCAATGAAAGAAACATACCCCAAGATTTGCAAAGTTCTGCTGATGAAGGCAACAGTCCTTGCATTCCTTCCTTGTGCCACGGACTTGTTGCTGAATCAACAAGACTTAGGACCTTGAATAGAAAGTTAGAAGAATTTGGCACTGTGCAAGGAAGCCCCTCAAATTTTGCCAGTATTCCTCAGCAATGTCTCTGCTTGTTAAATATTTTCTGGGTGTAATGCAAGGGATAGGTTAATTAGCACGTACTTTTTTATGTGGACCAGCTGTCTACTCTGTCTGCTGTCAGACATGAAAAGTCCTCTGGGAATCCCTATGAGAAAACACACTTTGTATTCTAGGAATAGAATGGCTTTTTTTTAATATCCCCTTCAACTGTAACTCATTTAGCTTATAAATCTTGACAACAGATTCTGGCCACTGTTGTACTGTTTTCTTATCCTAAGCCTTTTTCTTTTCTCTCCTTCCTCCTCGGATACCTTATACTCTGTGTTTAATGTGAGACACAGCTGTCTCTGCCAGCAGGAGTTCACATTCTAAAAATCACCAAGATTTATGCAACAGGTGTTCTACCAACCCACTGTGATAACATTTTCTCCATGCAATGAAACAATATACTGAGTTGGGATAAAAAAATAAATCAAAATAAAAGAAGAAAAGATTTGCTGACTGCAAACTAGACTTGGCGCAACTTCAGCTTAAGAGCTGGGCTTTTATTTTTGTCTTACAGGAAACCTAAATAGCTTCCATATAAGTGGATGGGTGAAATTAGGCAGGTGGAATATAAGTAAAGGATTGACAACCCTAGGACAAGGCTTAGTAGCAGGAAGATAATTGGGAAGAATCTTCTTTTAAATATATGCATACCAGTTGCCCCAATGCCACTTCACTGAATAGTCCAGGTACACTTACCAAGCCACAGAAACAAGGCCACAGACCAATGCATTTCAACCTCTTGCAATTTTCAGTCCCCTAAGATTTTTCCAGTCCATGATATGTAGAGCCCTGGGTAGAAATTTTTAAGTCTAGTGGCTTCTGCTTTCTTCTCGTAGCCCCATTTTGAAGATCCCACAGACCACAAGTTTAAAATCATTGCTTGAATCAAACAAGCCTCATGGCTGATAGAAGCTCCTCACATCCCAAAAAGCTGAAAACAGCTACTAATAGTTTAAAATACATGCTGTGTGTATACAGTATATGTATATATACAGAGTCTATATATAACGAAGAATGTCATTATATTTAGACGTGTGATACATAATATTATAGCAAAAATGCCCCTGCTGCCAGGTGGTTGCAGAGACAGGAACACTTTAAGTGTTTTATTCAGTGCTGAAAAAAAGCATTCAAAATTTCATTCAGTGTGTATGTAAGAAGCAGAATGACACTTGGTACTCGAGCTTTCGAATGGATCAGATTAACTGTCCCTCAGGAGACAGAGTTATGAGCTCAGGAAATGCTTGAGCACTTATCTGCGTGCTTTCTTCTGACAATGTGTTGGGAGGCAGAAAGTGGGGACAGCAAGAAAAGCAACCATTCCATGGGGGAAATACACAGTACAGAAAATGGCACCCGGGTTCTGGGAGTGGGATCCTGCTCTTCACATCTAAAAGAAAGATGGATTTGATAGCTCAAAAATCTTTGCAAAGAGGACTTTCAGTCTGGGCACATCTACCCATCTCCTGCTTCTCCCCAAGGTCAGTGCCAAGGGCTTGACTGGCCTTAATTCACACTCAGGAGTAAGACCACACACCCCTGAGAGTGGTGTGGTTTTAAAGACAGGTGGAACATGTCATCCTGCCTCCTCTAAATAGTTTTATAACAAGGGAATTCAAGCAAAGAAAGAAGATAAGCCAAAAAGGAAAGCTGAAAAGAAACCCCTATCATTGGCTTACACATACATGTTTGATCCAGAACAGTGATGATACAGAATAGACAAGACAGCGCTGATCATGACCATACACGTGTCTCGTCAATGTTAGTAACATATTTGAAGTACAAAGTCTTGAATATTTTGTTTAAATCAGAGGATTCACTATTGAGGCATGTAAAGAAAAATGAGCCAAATAGTTGTGACTAAGGAAAAAATGAAGGAAGGATTTTTGAAGTACAGGCACTTTATGTTACTGCCTTGTGGATACCCTGGGGAAGACTGTAGTGCCAAGAAACTGAGCACAGTCCAACCTGGAAAAGCACTGTGCAACTTCAAAATTATCTCATATCCCTTCCTCGATTACTGCTGATCACTCAGTAAGACAAACCCCCTGCCTTTCAGTAGGCACAAAGGAAGCAAAAACCTCCAAGGGTTACTGTGCACCTGAACAACAGTATCAATAAACTCCTGAGGGAAATAAAAAGAGCCAGCCAAATGTTGACTGTGAGGATTTAAAACTCTGCTGAAACATGTGTTTCACATTCAGGCTTTTCCTGTGAATTAGCTAGCTGTTCTGAGGGTACTGAAGACATATGAGAAAGATTTCAACTCCTAAACTGAATGGAGGGATTCTATTTGTTAATACTGTTCCACATGCTCTGAATCCCTGAGGATGAACAATACCTCCCTGCATATGTGACAATCACTGTTGCAATTTGGGGTGCCTCTTTGCTAATCACGGTGCAGCCATCAGCACTAAAAGCATTCAGCACTGGACGTTGCATTATTAAGACAACCTTTGTGTTTCTGTGGTGATCAGAGGTGGCTATGGATTGCTTTCAGAGGAAATGATCGGGCCTTTAGATGTGTGAAATGCTGAGACTTCATGCTGCCAGTGTCAGTCACAACCAGCATGGTGGCAGCAAGACCAGTTCAGCTGCCTGAGCCACAGTGTCATTGCTTGCAGGAGGTCACAGGTGGGTACTTCATTCTGTGCTTTCTGTTCTTAAATAAAGCCTCCTTTCCCACTGCGTGGTCAGACTCTCTGGAGGCTGCCACAGGCAGGGTTGCAGTGCCAACAGCCCATCACCCAGCCGAGTCTGCCAGCAGCCACGCTCCCCCTGTGGCCATGCTGGGCCAGTGGGCACCATCCCTGTGCGGGGATGTGCTGCAGAAGATGCCCAGCTAAGCCCTGCTGCAGTGGGAAGGCCGTAATGCACAAGCACAAGTCCTTCCTGGCAGCCTCCAGCACTGCCGGCTGACAAGGCAGGTGGGATGCCCAGGCAGGTTCAGCTCATGGCATCCCATTGGTAGCAGTACAGACCCTCAGCTGCCAGGGTCGTCCCCCTGCCTGAGAGCCCTCAAGGTCACTGTAAATCGAAGCTCTTATGGCCAAAGATAAGTTATTCCTGCAAGGAATGTATTCCTACACAGTGCAAGGGCAGCCAGAGGTGCCAGAGGTTTCCCTTAGTGCAGCAAGCACTTGAAGCAGCTTGCTCTGAGCCTCCCAGCCCTTCCACGCCTCAGAGCGAGCCTTCCCCTTGCCTGCCTTTCCCGCCCGTGGGGAGGGAGCACACCATATGTTATCGCCTTGTAGCTCATCTCCCTTTTAGACTTCCTGTCTTCAGCTAACAATCAGTGCTGTAGGGCCATGGCCTTATGGTGGCAGTGCAAAAGGCTGAGCAGAAAGTCCCATGTGGCTCCAGGATGATGTTCAGGTGGATGCCCTGTCAGAGAAACAGCTGGGAATATTATTTGGAAGTGGCTCACTCAGGAACCACCACCAGCTGACATGCTCCCCTTCTACTTTTAGCCCCTCAAACCTCTACCCTCTGACTGGACAAGCAGGGAGATATTGACTCCAGCTTCTGCTGGAGCACTCCCACACCAGGGTGGGGATGGGATGGGCATGCTTCCCTCTCAGATGTTCAACAGCCAAGAGGGACCAGGCATCTGCAGCAGGGACAGTTCTAGGACTGGTCAGGCTCTGTTCCACCAAATGTGTCTGGACCCTGCCAAACACTGGAGAAAAATCAGCCCTGCTCTCTCCACCTGTCCTGGCACTGCCAGGCCCACACATGACAAGACAAAAGGCTGGAAAACTCTAAATGATCCGGTGAAGAAGGAGCCTGACTCACCACTGCAGCTCCTTATAGTCCTAATGGCAGCAATAGAGAGCACGGGGGAAAGAGGGCAGCGAAAATAAATAGCTCTACTCTGGAGGAAGTTCTGAACATTTTAGAGCTTGCAGCTGGGCAGCTCTTCTGGAAAGCATTTTAATACAGGGAACTAAATGTTTTCCCTGAAAGTCTGCACTAAAACTGGATCTCTTGAGTGAGAGGATGCATCCTTTAGGCAGATGCTTTCTTTTGCTTGATGATGCAAAAAAATTTTTTTTAATTTGCTGATGCTATTTCAAAAGTGTTGAGGTGGATCATATACAACTTCTCTCAGTATCTCAGTCATTCTAGTTTTTATGCTCTGCATTGTGGGGATGGGCTTGTTCCAAGTTTTTGCAGCTCATAACAGCAGTACTACACTGGCTTGTCAGCGTTAATACAAAGACAAAACCCTGCAGCAGAATCACTTCTGTACTAACATGGAAACTTCATTCCAGGGAGTAATCAATCCAGCCTCAACTACTCTGTTTTATCAGGTCATTTCCCTTTGGGAAACCTCTCCCCCTCCATATTGAATAGGTATTTCAAACACAAGTCCATCTTCATAACAGAGGAAGGCATATAGGCTTCCCTCTCTCTTTTGCCATGTGATAATTGATTTGCCATCGGGCAGTCATATATTTGAGTCCTTGCAATAGTTCTGGAAGACGCAAGATTTCTCACAGACATGGTATATGATACCTACAGAGCCTACAGTTTTAAGTAACTGAAGATATTTGTGCCTGGGGATGTGAAATGGTGATGGTAACTTGGCTGCAATGTCCAAGGGTCACTAAGGACCTGACGGTCTTTTGCTCGGAGATCGTTGCCTCTCCAGGCTGCTCTTCCATGACTCACTCCGCAAACCAACCTCATTGCCACAGCCAGGAGGAAATGATTCACAAATACTGACCTTTCCCCTTGCCACCCCTGCAAAATGAGGTCTGTGTATAAGCACTCACAGAGCTGGAGCCATGGGAATTACAACTAGATAAACCATCCACTGACGGCAACATCACGCAACCACTTCCTTGCTTGTGCTAATGGTGGAGATGTTTGCTGTGAGCCAGGCACACTCACAGGAGAACATAACTGGGGCAAAACAGATTAATTAGGCAAGGAGAAGGTGACTCAGAATAGGGGAGGTTGAACGGGAAGGGTCAGAGCTGGATGAAATCCCTCGGTCTCCTCTCTGCAGATATGTGAAGTCAATGTCTCATAAAAAAATAGTTAATAAAACCAATATCCTTCATGCCACACACAGTCTGTGGGATTCACAGTGTCAGGTCAGCAGTCATTAAAGAATAATATTGCTTTGTTATTATTTGCAGCTTCCTCAGGACATAGGATGCCCAGCCTTGGGTTTGCAGCCTGTCATCAACATGCTGCACAGATATGAGGTGATGAGGGGTTGGGACCCAAAGCACTCTAAGCTCAAGCTCCTGTCTCGGCAGGTACAGCAGATGGGAGGCAAATGCAAGAGGGAAGGATGGATTCCTCTTTGTCTCCCTTGTGAACCATCCTCATGACCTAGGAGGTCCTCCCCACTTTTAGGCAGGTCTCTCATTGAAACTTCCCAGTTTAAGCATCCCAGAATTTGTTTCAGTCCAAATACAAAGACAACCAAAAGGACCAATGCTTTTCATTCCTTTATCCCACCATTTTGGGCTTCAACTTTGTTCAGCAGAGCAGTATTCCCAGGTCTTGCAGCATGCCTCATACAGCAATCACCAGAAATGCCTAAACTAGCAGGAATGTCACCAGGACCTGGCAAAAGAGACTTGCTTCTTAGGTTTAAGTCCACACTTCCGTGAGGAGTTGCCAGAGAGGAAGACAGTAATGGCAAACTGTTCACTCTCCTTCAGTGAGAGTTGCCTCTAGGTACAAGCTGCTCTTCATGTACCAGATAGAACAGAACCTCCACCTCCGGACACAGTGAACGTGGATGGAGGGTATAACAGCCAACGTGTGCTCACAGGGAAAGCATCACTATTGAGAGGTGGGAATTTCCTTCAAGTTGAAACATTAGGGTGGCCGCAGCTGCAGCACATAGCTGTGGCCAGCTTGCAGTGGGGTGGGCAGCCAGTCCCCAGTGTGGCAGGCTGCCATGGGCACTGCTGTGCTGGAGTTTCCCCCAGCATTGCCCTGGCTTGCCCCCAGGCAGCTGGTGCCTGACCAACCAGTCCCACAGATGACAGCATGAGGACATGGACTTGCAGCCAGCGTAGGGCATGTAGGACTGTGCAAAGGCAGATTAAGCACCTGCTCCTGCTCCCACTGCCCTGTGATGAATTTGGACTTCCACTTTTTTCCCCCCAGCAGTGACAATGTTTTTGCAAAGGAGGCACCAGCTGTGAATCCACCCCAAGTGCGGGGTGCACAGGGTGCTGGCTGTCCAGGAGCAGGCAGCTGCCTAGCAGAGCATCCTCAGGTGGGACAGTGCCACCTCCTCCTTGGCCCTCCACCGTGGGAAGCACCTGCCCTGCACAGCTCTCCTCGCAGGCTGCATGGGACAGCGTGTCAGGGCTTGCAGGCAGGCTCAGCGATAGCATAAATACAACTCTGGTTGCAAGGGCTGGCTCAGATGCAGGGTGAGCAACAGAGGAGAACACAGCTCAGTAATTATTTATGCTGCACAGAGAAAAGAATTATTAGGCAGCTGTTGGCAAGGAGGCAGAGGTACCAAGACGAGCCAGGCTTTGTGGTTTAAGACTTCTGGGGAACCAGTGACCAAGAGCAGCATTTCAACCGCTTGGTGCCATATAGACCCATCTCTGCCAGTATGATAGAGGTTTACCTTCCTCTCTGCTGTCCTTGAAGCACGTTCCCAGCTGCAGCATCCTGCAGAGAAATGTAAGTAAAGAGAACGATAACAAAATATCATCATTAATGAACAATACCTATTTTGTTACCACTGACAAATTTTGAATTCCCAGAGACAATCGGGAAAATGGAACTGTGTTGAAATGGCTGTTACAGACTTGGACCCATGTCAGCTGTCCCTTCAAGGGTGAACAACTGGGTACCATGTGCCAATGAAACTCTTTCTTCATCATCTAAACAATCACTGGAGCTTCTTCTGGGACCAACAGGACTCGTTTCTCAGAAATCACCCTATCAGAGCGTGAATACCTGAATATCTGGTACTTTTCCCTTTTGGTGCCTACCTCTCCTCCCAATAACTGGGTAGCTAAAGCAAATTATGACATATGCAACTGATTTTGTTTCTAAATGTCTTTTTCACATTGAATATAAATTCAATAGGATCCCAAGCTTCCCATTTTGATTGCAGATTTCCTAAAGCAGCAAGTCCTTCACTGAAGTCGGTGAAATTCTGCCACAGATTTCAGCAGTGCCATAATTACACCTCTAGAGCTTTATTCTTTATTTTCCCGGATGCCCCACTCACTTTAGCAGTTCTAAATGTTTGGAAAGGTTTAATCAGTGCTGTGAGCGTGGCAAAGGTGGCTGCACCAGGAACATGTTCACCTGAGGTCGAAGGGGTCTCCATGGGTGGTGCCTGTCTGAGGAAAGCCAGGTCTGGTCTTCGCTAAAGCTTCCACCAGAATGCTTTGAAGTCTCTTAGAAGGACTCCCTCACATATGGCCACTATCTGATTCTGAGGCCAGGGAGGGGCAGGGAGAGGCCTTGGTGTCCCATATCCTCAAGACCTTCTATGGAGCTGCTCGTTTTGAGGTCACTGTTTCTTGGGCCATTTCACCAATGTGTCACTCCCACCAAAGGACTGAGGCTCTCCCTGGGCCCCTGGGTAACGCTTAGGCCAAAGGGCAAATGTTACAGTATGGTGTGTCCTTCCCTCTGGGCCAGCCTGAGATCAAATTGCCAAGGAGCCCAAGCTGTAAGTCAGAGGGAGAGGGGTGAGTTATGCAGCCGCATCCACCATCCACTTTCCATCAACATGCCAGCAGCAAATCCATCCTCTGCAGAATAGCCTTGCAGAGTGCCAGGGGGCCAGAGAGAAGGAATCTCGATGTCTCTACCAGGGATTCACCTCCTTTGTGGGCACCTGGGCTCCAGCTCCTGCCACGGAGCCCTCTGTGTTCCACCACTCCCAAGAGTGACCCTGGGGGTGTGTGCATTTCTGCTCTCATGCACACCTCCATGCACACTGAAGTACAGGCATTAATTTCTTCAGCAGAGTAGACCCAAGAGCCTTGAAATCATCCAATCTGAAAAATTCAAGCACTTCCTACGTCCTGAGCTGCAAGATGGAGGAATATGACGGCTTGTCAAGGATGGGCAGCTACTGAACATCTCTGGCTGCTGAATAGACTAATTTTTCCTCATTCCTAGCAGCTCACTTGCACGTTTTCTGTGAACATGAAGGAACTGAACAGCCTGAGTAGGTGGTGTGCAAACCTGGGGGCTGGAGATCTCTCTGAGGCTTCTGACAAAGTCAAGAGCAAGGTTTCTTGGAGAAGGGAGGTGAAGTATACAAAAACTGAGCTTTCCTCTTCAAAAAGCCAGGAGAGGATGTAAAGGGCTGGAGAAAAAGGGACAGAGTTTATAAAAGCTGAGGATTTTTATGAGTTGAGAGTGGGCAGCAATTAATACAGCTCACTGCAGTTCTGAGCTTTTTAGCCCAGTGACATAGTAGCATCTGTAGCAACACTGCTAAATAGACCAGCAATAGTAAATTTCAGATACAGCTTTCCAGTGTCACGTAGTCAACATCTGGGAGCTGAAAACAGCTGTATCCTGGTATGCCTTTGTGCACAGGAACAGGGGTGGCCCTCATGAGTGGCCCTAAATCTGGGCTAACCCTGCCAGCTACAGAGAATGTAGGCTGTTAGGAGTTAGGTACCTGTATAAGAATCATACTGAATGAGACTGAACTTGCATTGCATCACGAACTGGGAATTCTTCCTTATACTTCCTCATAAAAGCATTTTTCTTTTCCAAGTGGTACGTACAAACCTTGCCACCCTGACCTCTCCCAGGCTACAAGTCAGTGAGATACTGGATTTTACAGCAGTACTGTGAGGTCTAGGCTAAAGAAAGGCCACACACACAGACCCGTTCAGAGTATCACATAAATATCCTGAGCTTTTAGACCATTCCTGCCTTTCAGTGCACCTTAACTCTTGCCTGCAGCAGAAAGGCAGCAATGATGGTGGCAAAGGCAAACCAGATTTCACCTTAATCAATCACATGTGGAAAGCAATGTTAGCAGCTGTGAGAGGGGGAGCACCATCCCATCTGGATTTCTGTGAATGCTTTTCAGTGACTGCAACAAAGGTATGGTAATAATAAAGACCCTCCTGAAGGACACTGGTGCAGCATTGCTATTGTAGGGCTTTGCCTGCCAAGTACCCCTGGGCCAGTTCAGTGCAGACTGTGACAGCTGAATTAAGAGCAAGCTCCAGCTATGCTGGGATTTCATTTTACAAGGGCAAATCTAATAGAGGATGGCTGCATACAGACTGAGCAGAGGACGTAGCTGTGGCTGCTCCAGGGCTACCATACCTTTAGGAGACACTAGCTTCATCAGTAAGACACACAGAGTGGGTGGTGGAGCAGCTGCTGTCATCATGGGTCCCACTAAATGCTGCGTGCTCAACTCAGAGGTGAGGGAAAGAGAAAAGAGGGCTGAAGAAAGACTAAGCATATCCAGAGCTCAGCAAAAGTAAATTACTTCTCTCAAACCCAGCTTGATTTAAGGTTTCAACTTTGACTGAAAAAAATTGTTAGATGAATACTCTGAAATTTAACCATTAAATCCGCTCAGATTCAGTTAAATTAAAACATTAGGAAATCAAAGGCAGCAAAATGATCTTTGTAGCCATGACAGATTTGCAAATATATATAATCTTTACTTTTTTGCAAACTTTGCATTGTGTTAGATCTCTGCCATTGCCCAGACCAAAAATGAAATACTGCATTAAGATTAACTGCATAAGCACTCACGCTCTTGCACTGTGTTTCAGCAGCAAAAGAGATTGCTGAGGATTTTCTACTGACAGGAAAATTGACCAAATTATTTAGAATCACCTTTGAGAAGAAAATACCCTTTGGTAGGTGGCTCTATGGCTGAAACCAGCAGAATTAGGGAAAAACTAGAAAGAAAGACCCCAATCCTGCAAGCGAGGGTGCCACCAAGCAAGGATACTCCAGTCCCACCCCTGGGATGACCAGCACCCAGCCCACTGGGCAAGGGGACCTCTGTCCCCCGGGTATGTTTACCTCACACCTTCAGCTCAGAGCACCAATTTCCCCCCAGCCCAGTTCAAGACACGTCACTGGAGCTGGTTTTGTGCTAATTAGCAGCAGAACCGCAGAGCCCTGTAAACCCATTCAGCTCTCATTGCAGTGTTAGAGCTCAGAGAACCCTGGTGAGGAATGGCAGTGCTGGTGAAGCTGCCAGCAAGGCAGTGGCATGACACAGCCCCAGGGAGCTAGTGAGTGTCTTCAATGTCATTTATGACAAAGCTTGTTCCTCTTCCATGGGACAGAAGCCTTTGGAACGAGAGTGGTCCAGGAAGACTTCTCTGATCAGGTGGACCTAGCAGAAAGATGGAGATGAGTGCAGAGCCCACCAATGTGGCTGCCCGGAGCCACCTCTGGGAGGCAGCTCCCGTCTGGGGGAGCCCCTCCTCAGCTTCTCTCCCAGATGACTAAGGATGACGGTGAGGGTGGCAGGCAGCTGATTGCCCCATGGCTGCAGTTTCACAACTCTAGCCATCTGTGGGCCAGGACTGCAAGCTTCTTAAACCCTCAGGAAAACACATAGGAATGCTTTCCAAATTGTTTGGGAGTGATTGTAGCAGCTTCCCTGGGGCAGCAGAAACGAAGTGCTCCGTCACAGCTGCTGCTCTCAACTGTCTGGGCTAAATCTTCAGCACAGGAACAGGCCCACCTGTCATCCTTCCCTTTTATGCAAGCTACTCTTTTCTCTTAAGGAGGAGGAGGGGGAAGAAGGGGGAAATGGCTAATTGTTCATAATTATCGTCATGTTATGATGTCTTACTGCCATCTCAACCTTCAGATACCCCTCTCTCTTCCCACCCAGCAACTCAGCTTGTGCCTGCAGAATCGTAGCATTCACTTTGGGTTCTGCAGATGCATAACTCTGACTCTACCTCTGATCAGAAAGAGGTCATCTGACCATTCCTCTCCATCTTCCTCAGCTCTGGAAGGACAGCCAGTTTATTTTAGAGGCCCAACCCCCACCTCCCAAAACAGCAGCCTTTTCCCAGGCCAGCCGTGTGCCCCGGTGAGGAATGCTGACAATCTGCCGTCCTGGAGCAGAGCTGTCAGCGTTACTTCCCTACCGCTGAGCCCTCAGTCATCACTCACACAAAGGATAAGTATGCAGCCTGCTGCCTTGTGACAAGAGCTGTGACTTTGTTTAAGAGCCAAGCACTAGGAAAGAGTACCAGGGAAACGTGGCTTAGTGGAACAGGAAATATCAACAATCTGTGATAAAAATGAAAAAAGCAGCCAGTACACATCTAACTCAGCTGGAGGCACAGCTCCATGACTGGCTGCAAGTAGCAACAGCCTCCAAAAAAAAAAAACCAATAAAGAAATAGCTTTTCCAGTTCAAGGCTGACTTTTAAAAGAACAGTAATTTTTCATGTGTTCATCTGTGTACAAGAAAAGCCCCTAAGCAAAATCATCTGTATATTGCAGTAGCGGCTGGCATAGGAAAGGACATGGAGTTTTCAGCTCCACAGATGGTTGAAGGAGCTGTTGTGAAAGCCCACAAAGATAGACAGCCCCACCACCCTCCAGCAGCAAGTTAGGATAAGTGGGTTGGCTACTACAGCTTTGTGCACCAGTCAGTTTTCATTTTTTTCTGCTAGAAAAACAAGATTGGGATATGTGTCTCTGCCTAAAAGGATTTCTCTCAAAGCACCTTGTTTCTGAGTGAAATGGTTAAATGATAGCAGGATAGTAGAGAGAAGAAAATTATTCCCCTCCTTTTTTTCCTTCGTGTGTTTTAGTCGAAGTAGGTATCAGGCTGGAAAAGCTGCGTTAACACTGGAATCATATCTACAGAGTCCTTTCAAGTTACTACGGGGCTGATAACCTCTCTTTGTCCTTGTAATCCACAGTAAATAGAGGAGCTTAATTACTCAGGAAATAGGGAACAACTCGCAGATCCCTTTGGTCCTAGGATGCTGTTTGCACAATGCCTAGTGCTGGGAATAACCAGAAGCTGATTTAATAATCTGAAGTCATCCAAGTCTCTGCTAAATCCCAAGTGAAGCCTAAGTGTTTCTGCCTTGCTCTTGTCTCCAAGAATGAATTTTTAAGGCTGGAACTTAAATGGTAAGGCAGTCACTTATTTAGGTCTCCATCCAAGGACCCGTGGCACTGGCAGGGGGATTGGACACTGCACGTGCAGGTGATTGTAAGGAAGGTCTCCACCAAGCACAGAAAACGGAGCAGCCTCTGCTGTGAGAGGCAGCACTTCTCACACAGGGACAGGGACCCTGGCCATGGATGGAACGCTGCTCTCTGGCTCCCACGGTGTGACCTTGGGCAGGCAGCAGGGGCTCTCCGGTCCCGAGTTTCCTCTTCTCCAAAAGAGAGATATGATATACAAGTGGGCTGAGAGCCTTGCAGAGAGGTGCTATCGCTGGTACAGGGAATTATCATCCCCAGGCCCAAGTCCAAAGCACACAGCAAGATGGAGAGCCATTCCCTCAAAGGACCCTGGCTCTGGCACCCAAGACAAGAGCAGGCTGTATGTGTGCTATACTTTTACATTTGTAAATGGCACTAGGTGCAAGAGATCCTAAAGGCTAAGCCTCAAAACCCAACAAAAATTACCAATAATGAAATAATCTCCTCCTAGATGGTATATGACCCAGTTCTTGAGCCTCCTGTGAGTTACAATCAAAGCCATATGTACAGTCATAAATATCAGAAACATTTACAAAACACAGACAAGATCTTAAAAACAAAAGCAGTGATTTCTTCATCTCACTGGAAGAATTACAAAACATGGGGTAAATTGTCTCAATTGAAATATTCTGCTGACCACAGAGGGCTGTATGCTTCCTTGTAATGGTTAGTCATTCTATACATATTTACTGGTTCAGTTAATCTACTACGGCTGCTCACAAACTATTGCAAGGCAAAGATTAGGAAGCAGAGTCATTAGAAATTTTGTTTATGCAAAATCCACTCTGGTCATAGCACAATACAATACAAAAGGTAAATCAAACCTCCATTCAAACAATCATTTCCCCTGCACTGGTGGCTGGCATAGCCAGAGACATTTGGGAGAAGACCAGGACAGGCTGTAAAAGTGGCTAATTTAACGTTCCCGTGTTGAGTCTGTGCTGGGATACATATCTCTGCTCTGATATTTTTCTAAAAGCCTAAGCAAAACCAAAAAACATCACAAGCACTTAAGCACAGAAACCTCCCCTCTGGCTTTTTCTACAAGGAAAACTTGTAGGTGCTGCAATCCAACCAGGCTGTTGAGGCACAGCATGAGCTTCATGCAGATGCCAGCTGGCAGCACAGCCTCACTTCCCAGGGCTTCACCCAGGAGCTGATGTCCCTTTCCTTGTAAATTCAGTGGGTACCACTAGGCCAAGACTCTACAAGTAATCGTGCCCCATACTGAGGTCCCAAGCAGCTCCCAGGTCCTTTGGATGTCAGGACACCTTGAGGATGGTTCAGCTCTTAGCAGGCTCAAAGGCACCTCTGCTCTGCTCTGCTCATCTTCAGCATAGAAGGCACAAAGCAATGCTCTGAGAAGTGTGTACCAGGGTCCTTACCTTACACATCAAAAATCCCACACTGCAAAGACAGAAAAAAAACCTTATCACAAACACCCATAGTACTGTTTGTAACTTTTTTTTTTTTCAAAAAAAAGAGCTTATTTCAAATTTATAAAAGACTTAAGTTGAAAGTTGATGGCTGATTTTACAAAAAAAAACCATGGATAGGTGTGGAAAATAATTTGGCACTTTCTAAAAAGGACTGAGATGTTCCTGCTAGAAACAAGCAGTCAAAGAAGCAAAGGCTTTCATTTAGTTCTGGTTTGGGTTCAGTTACAAAGAAAATTGTTCAGTTTCAGCTGTGCTGTGAATTCAGTGAAATTGCATTCTGGTCTACATTTCATTTGGGGGAAGGAGGACACACATTTAGATTGGTCTTCTTTTGTATTTTGTTTTGCTCAAAATGCATAGGCATTATTTCATCTTCCTCTCCCCCTCATTTAATTGGAAAATATGAAAGGCCAGAATGTCAGTGTTACCCTAATCACACATCACCAATATTGGCATAGATCATGGGCAAAGGTCTTGATTCTGGGGTTTCATACCTGGGTTTTCCACATCAAAAGAGAAGCAGCCAGCTTTTGTGAAAAAGGTCAACATCTGTCCCAGTCTGGAAAAATTCTGTTTGACTTCAATGAACTTTGAATCAGATCCAGATTTTCTCTCTGTACCCCACATTGTACTGCAGATGAGAGAAAACTTAAGAGAAAACCCTAGTAAGACAATATTCTCCATTAGGAAAATAATGGCCCTATTTCTAGGAGCATTTCAGATGTACCATAAATATGTAAGCAGTCTTATTTCGCATCCTCTTAATCCAAAGTTAAAGCACAGAAGAATGTATTTGATGGACTTTTGTAAAGATATCACCATTGATGCTGGGGCAGAAACAACCACAAATTATAAAACTCTTGTTCTACTATATTTATGTCCTTACAGAGACACCACTGTTATTAAAAGCTCATTGGAGATACCTCTAACAGCTGTAAGCAACAGTGGGTCCTTGAATAGACAATAAATTTCGAGATGCTTAATTGACTTTTCAAAGCTGCTGAGCACCAGTGCTTGTGAGAGGTCAGATCTTTAGGCCGTCATTTACATAACAATATTAAGTTCAAATGCCTACATTTTGGGTGTTTACTATTGAAAGAGAACTTGTACTTGTTACAGCAAAAGCCTTCTTATGGAAGAGGTTACTGACATCTCCCCAGTGAAGGCAAACAGCACCAACAAGTCTAGGTCAATGCACACTGTGTCACTGAAAGTAATACACCTTCAGGAGATGCTTGAAAATGAGGACCTGCTGCAATACAAATACATGTCAAGGGAGTTCAAGACATCTGAGCAGCTGCAGCTCTATGGAGACCCCAAAGCAGCACATTTTTCTTGTCATACCTCATTTCTTTTCCCATGAAGCTAGAAAAGAACAGGTTGGAGTTAATGCCAAATGCTGGAAGCGTTTTTTCTGGATTGATTTCAGGTTACTTGAAATTCAATCATAGTGTTTAAGATATATGAAAAAGAGAAACAAGGCACATTTAATGCTTCAGTTAAGATTCCTAATGTCACACAGAGCAAGGCATTTACAGGTAAAGGTGATGAGCCTGAATTCTGTGTCCCAAAGACCTGCTGTACATGAACTATGACGCTGAGTATTACAGAAATCAGCTACACTTGGTGTGGGTGCTCACACATCACACACTGCAAGAAGCAAAACTGAGGTCTCTGAGTCTCATAATCATGCTATATGTATAAAGATTAATTGGAGCATCTGAGTGGGTCTTTTCTTCAGAGAGTATCTACACAGGTTCAAAGTGTTTCTCTTAGGCACTTAGATTGAACTTAAGACATTGGAAAAGCTTAGACCAAGCTTTAATCATCACAAATAGCCCACCAAACAACCATTCTTCCAACATATTGAGAGCTCTTTCAATAGATACCTCTTTATTTGAAATGGAATGTACCTTGAAAAATATGAAAAATAAATCACATCTCTCAGAAATCATTTATGAGTCATATTTACACACAATTTTTTTGACGACACTGGTATTTCTGCTCACAAGAGGATATGCTAGAAAACATTTGGTACATCACTGCAGCTACAATTCAGAAGCTGGCATTTGCATATCATGAACCTTAAAAAAGAAGAATTACTTCAGGATGCCACAGAAACTTGATCCACTTGATCTTCCTCCCAGTTCCTAAATTGTCTTGGTCACCACAGCTTGGATTTTCTTGCTGAATCTGCCCCTTAATTACTTTTTTTTTAATTACAACAAGTAATTTTGACCTCTTTATGAACAGACTGTCCCCACTTTTGCTATCTATACCAAGCATTTGCCTGTGTTTTAGTGGTATTTTTGCTTATTCCCTAATTAATTTACTTCAGCCATATGCTGTCAGATTTCTTTACTTTTTCTTTCCTTTTTTTTTTTTTTTCGGAAGAGGAAGGACAACTTGACTTATTTACTTGCAAAGCTCCAATAAGATGGAGCATGATGTGCTGAACCTATTTTTATAGCCATTGCTTACAAGGCAGTAACAGACAGTATTAAATCCAGAAGTTCAAATGAAGACTATGCAGTAATAGAGGGGCAAGATGAAAAAAACCCCAGAAGTACTTCTTATAACATCAAACAATTTCTTGGTCTAAAATTACTATCAGGCAAAAAAAAAAACCAGAAAACCACCAAACAAAAAAACCCCCAAAAAAACCCAAAAAACAAAAATAGGCCAAAAACCAAAAAAACCCCACATGCCATGGAATTCAGAGCGTGAGAAAGTTGTCAGACTGTCCCCATCAGACAATTTAGCCTTATTTATACTGACAGGGCATGAGCCACACAGTCCAATTGTCCCCAGGGGACCCCAGCCAATTTGTTCCCACTCAGTTTCCAGGAGACAGTTCGGAGACACAAGGGAAAAGTTTGATCCTTACACCCATCCCACCAACTCAGGCTGGAGGTATCAAGGTAGATTTTGTGATGTGACCACCTCTCACACTAGGAGGCTGGCTGACACCAAGGGTTTCAAACAGGTAACATAGCAGGCAATGACAACCAGCAAAAATTTGTTGGAACTACATCAGTCCAAAAGGTTTTCAGGTCATCCTTCAGAACAACTTAAAACAAGAAACATAAGATAAAAGTGGGGTATTGACCTTGAACCAATGAAAAGAAACAGCAAATTCAAAACAAAAGTTGTTTCCTCATACCTTCATGTCAATTTTCTCACTAAAATTGTCATCTTTAGCTTTCAAAGTACAGAAGAACAGTAAAATTTCAGCTTTAGACTACATCCATAGACTTTTGTGGCATTCAGAGGCTTGCATCCACTGAGGACAAGAATAACTGCCTCTCTCAGAGAAATACATGTGTCTCTGACCAAATAGGAATTAATTCTCATCAGTTACATTTATCCTTCAGTAGGCTAAAATGTATTTTAGTAGGTGAGATCAGCAATACATCTGTATACCTGGAAAGGTGGATTAGTTACTCAGTAAACTGTAATTAATCACTCTAAAGAGAGGAGCCAAATTACAAATTACAGTCTATTTTGTGAGTCTTTGACTAGCTCATTAGAGAATCCCCTTGCAGCTCTAACATCCAAGCGTTAGCAGAATGATAATGGCAAATGTACAGAGACGTGGAAATTGAGTATTATGATTGCCAAGCCAGCGAACCTCATCCTGGAAGATGCGGGGCACCTTCGATTTCAATTAATTGCAAAATAATGACTTTATTAGGACAGCTGTAATCTACCACCCCAAGCTCATCACACAGCCTTGTCAAGGGCCAGGTTGGAGAGAAGCACTCAGGAGTAACTACAGAGGATCATCAGGGCTTTGATTCTGCACCATGATATGTTCTGCTTGTCTACGTATGTGACCCTGACACCTGGGGGAAGGAACAAAAGAGGAAGGCTAACACAGACCTCAACTTACTCCTTACAGGACTGAGCTTAATCTTAGAGTGCAGAGGAAGGTGCCAACGTACACAGCAGAGAACTCTAAAATCTTCCTTTGAGTATCACTTCAGCCTTTTGCTTTAAACACTTACAGAAATAAGCTTGCACTGAGACTGTGACGTTCTTGCTGTAAAATTATACCTCATTTACACAAAAAGAAAAGCCTTGGATGTGTAGCTTTAAAAGATTTTGTTTATAATAATGTAAATTGTAAAGGGGCCAAAAGCCATTTTCCTCATCGCACTAGTTAAAATAAATATCTCCACTGCTTTGACACTTTACCTTGGACCAGAGACAATGGGCCACACTGCTCTGTCCCACTTGCAGCCTCCCCACTTCATCTAAACTAGAGAACCTGGGCAGCAGCAGTGCCCAACATGAAGCCACCCATTGTCAGAAGGGCCCTGTCCTAGAAAGCTCACCGGCCCATGCCCGACTCCCTCCTCTGCACTGGGCAAAGAGCTCCGACCTGCTCCCACCAGCATCGGCAGCCAAACTCCCATTGACTTTTAAGAGGCAGAGAAACACACACCAGCTGTGCAATTAGCCCTTTGTTTTCCAACTTCATGGCTTCATCAACGTTTTTAGAGGCAAGATGGCACGCCTCTCTCAACATCTGACAGTGCTAAACACCAAAATTAATCTAGTTCATCTCAGCTAGAGAGCAACTTTCAGCTTATGAAAACCGTGACCAAAATAATCCATTCGCACACTAAGACATACATAAAATGGATTTTAAACTATGAACTGCTTTAATGCAAGGCATTTAAAAACCGCCATGAAAATGCAACACAGGTTGAAAGTCCAGATCACTTAAAAGCTGAGCGTGCAGAGGGAGCCCTGAACTTGGACAATAAGAAACGTTCATGAACACTTCTCAGCTCTGGCCCACCAACCTAGGAGCAAGCACATCACACAGATAGCTGGAATCCAACTCAGATTCCTGTATCACAAAAGAAGTTGGTCAGATTCCTTCTGCTCATACACTAAATAGATTGGTTTTAATCTCAGAATGACAAGCCACATTGCTTTTTTGAATAGCCGAGCATGAATAACTTCTCATTATCTTCCACCATGCTTAATATTAAAAAAAAATCATTTAAACCCCAGACTCTAATTGTTGTTCTCATTAGAGAAAATAGGTTTCATATGCAGTATGGGTTTCAGCCAAATTTTGAAACACACATCACATTTTCCATGCTAGTGGAATATAGTGTATTTTGGGTAAAAAATGAATAACTTTTTTGTCAAATTGCACACAGTCAAAGTACCCAGAACTTTTTAGTTCTTTTAGGGAGTTAACATGCATATCGTTTTAACCTTTACTTTTTTGATACGGCCTACATTCAGAAATTTCTTGCAAATAAGCCTTTAAAAAAAAAAGGAAAACAAAACCAAAAGAAAACAACCCTAATAAATAAAATAAAATACATTAAAATAAAGTTACAGTACATCATGTCTCCTAGAAGTCCCATCGCACCAAAGGATCCTTTCCAAGGTTCATAAATAATGGATTTGAAATGCTTCTCGGCACCGAGGGCGGCAAAGCAGCAGCAGCAGCTGGCTGAGGTTCAGGCTATTGAGCCGCTTCTCTCCGGTCTACCTGCACCTCCGGCGTTTGCCCAGTTTCTGAGCCCCTGAAGCAGGTCCGCCACGAACGCGCTCTGTCCCTCTTCCCCGAAGCGCTCCGTGAGCGTAACCTGCAGTGAGACAGAGAGCACAGAGGGCAGCCCGTCAGGCGAGCGGCGGCGGCCGGGGCCGGCAGCCCCGCAGGTGCGGTGCGGTGCGGCGGGCGCGGTGCCGGGTCCGTACCTGCGCTAGGCGGAGTTGGAGGCGCCGCGGAGGCGCGGGCCGTGGGGCGCCGCCAGGTGCTGCTGCTTCTGCCGGGTGGAGCGCACGGCCAGGATGGCCTGGCGGTTCTTGTACTGCACCATCTGCAGCGTGATCGCCGCGTTCCAGCCCTGCTCCTGCGCGCACCGAAAGTCGATCTCCTTCCCCTCGGCCATCACCACCGTGAAGTACACGTACTTGCCCTTCCGCTCCACGCAGTCCACCGTCTTCATGTTGGAGAAGTGAAGCTCCTTGATCTTGGCCGCCGGCTCCGCCGGCGGCGCCGGCTGCTGCTGCTGCTGTTGCTGCGGCGGCGAGGGGTGCTTGGGGGGAATGAGGAGCAGCCCCTCCTCGGTGAGGATACAGCGCTTCTTCTTCCAGAGCTGCAGCAGCCCGTCGCTCCTCTTCTCCAGCATGCCCTCCTTCACCGCCTTACAGCCGCTCTCCAGCATCCTTCTGGCAGGGTTAGACGGCCTCCGCCCGCAGGGGCTGGGCTCGGGGGGCAGCCGGCACCAGCCGAGCACTCTCCTCCGGGCGCCGGCTCCGATGCGGAGGGCCGGGAGCGCCCCAGCCCGCAGGAAGCGGAGCGGCTGCCGCCCGTACCGCGGCGTGGCGAGCGGCGGGCGCTGCCGGAGCGGGCGGCCGGGGTTGTCG
>VZRS01011728.1:356568-390549 GCA_013398055.1 Ifrita kowaldi | reverse complement strand
GCAGAGCACGGCGGGGCTGCGCAAGGAAGGGGTTCCCCGCCGTAGTTAACCACCGCTAGGCTAATACACCGCTCGTTTGCTTTCCTCGGGGTGCTTCCGCACTATTTAGTTGAAACACAGTTCCTCAGCCTGCCTCCTTGGGCAAGAGCAGCAAAGAGCCCTCTTCCGCGTGTTTTTGATTCAAATCCCACTAAAACCGGTGCCAGTTTTCAGCGGCACCCTGATATTTAAGCTATCGTCGCTTCATTAAACAAAGAAAGAGCTTGAAAGAACCTGGTACAAGAGCTTGATCCCTACGCTGGGGCTGGGGAGAAGCCGCTTCAACTGTATATATAAAATAAATCTTTACTTTCTGCAGCAGTTTGAGTAATGTCTGAAGAAAGCATGGATCCGTACCACTTCCCAAAGGAAACAGTAAAACCTCAGTACATGGAAATTGCAAAAGCAGACTAGGGGAAAAAAAACCCACCCGGCAAACAGCTAGGAGGGTTTTTTATTATTCTACTTTGTTGCCATACATTTGCTATTGTTTGGTTACCCAGAGGTTAGCTTTTGAATAAATTTGAGTAGAAAAGTACAATTACCTAAGGTTAATATGAAACTATTTAATTTTTAATCCTTTGACGTATTAGATGTAAATCAAAATCCCACATAGCTGAATTTGGCTGACAAAGCCAATGTAAGCTGAATGCTGTAAGTTTCATGCTATGTCTGAGAGCACTGTTTTTAAACGTGTATTTATCATGGCCATAAAAAAAACCCTCCTCACATCAATTTTGGCAGCTAGGAAGCAGATCATGCTGCAGCATGTACTGTGTTCCAACAGATCAGAAAAAAAAATCAACATTAATGATAGCTTCAATGGAGTTTATCTCTGATAACATTTTTAAAAGTATTTCCTCTTACAATCTTTTCCTCTTGAAGTTCAAAGTTAATTTTGATAAATTGTTGGGGAGTAAACAATTAAGGCAATAAAAGCAATTAAAATTTAGCTGGTTTACCCTTCCTGCGGTAACTGGAAAACACTCGGTAACAAAAGCAACTTGACTAGCCATAAATTAAACAAAAAAGGAAATTAATATCCTAAAACATCCATTTATATAAAGAATAGTCCCTTCTCCTTAAAGCTGAATATATATGCTGTAAGATGTAAGTCATTCTCACAACCATCTTACACCTATTTTAACACAGGCACATGCTAATTTTCAAAAGATCTGAACACCATTCACAATTGCCTCAATCAGCAGTTCACTGCCATTTGAACCTAAAGTTCCCAGTACAAATATCTGCATCTCCAGCTGCTGGTGCATACACAAGGTGTCTCAAAAATGGCTTGAGCAACATAAGAGAATTCCTGCCTTTTCACCTGATGTGTTTTGCAGCTATTTCTTTGCTCCTTATTAAGTCTCAGTGCATGTGACATACGATTTTGAAACTCTCCTGGTTAAAATACACTGGTTAAAGCAAACTGGTTAAAATACACTCATCTATACAGAGCAGCCTAATTAAAATACTGAGTTTATGTAAGGCATAGGACACTAGACTAAACCTACAGAAGACCAATTTCTAGCAATTCACCTCTTCAGTTTTGGTTGCTGCTCCACTGCTGTAAGCGAACAGCCATTTGATTCCAGGTAAATGCACTAACCAGTAGTGTGGAAACTCGCATTAGATTTGAGAGCGCCACATGTTACACTGCAACAGCTTTCAAAAAACTCTCCCCCTTCACCTCGCAACACTGCACTGTAGCACTTAAGGACATTAACACACAACCTGTATCTGTATCATTTAATGTGAGCTTTTTTACTTGTTCTCAGTACTGACAGTAAACTGCAATTAATCAAATGAAAAAAGGCAGACTAGTGTGAAAGGCCAAATATTTCCATCAAACGCACCAGAGAAAGAGACTAAATCCATTCTTTGCCCTTCCGTGACAAAGCATTGAATGTGAGATTTTTAATGCAATTCCAAACACTGATGGACATACTCTGCTAATACACAGACTCACAGCACTGTTTATTCCTGGTGAAATTCAGCTAAGCATGTGGTCAGAAGCAAACATGCAAAACATCCATTTAAATTTGTATTCTATAAGCCAACGAAGTTTAACAGCCATTTAAAATACACTGTTTGACCAAAACCACCAGATCTGTCAAAAGCTACAAGACTAGTGTAAGATGAAATACTGACAGTTCCATGATAAAAGAACAAAATATTGTGCAGAATTTGCCAGTAAAAGGTAACTTCATTTTCCTAGATGCACATCAAAACTGAACTTCTGTAAATGTTTCTTACATTACTATTTTGAAAAACCACATTCAACACAATCACACACTACAATATCCCACTGAGATGTTACTTCTCTTGAAATATACATTTAAACCACTGCATTAATATTAAATGCTTCACATCAGCTACCTTTACTGAAATTTCACTTAATACTAGGCAGGTTCTATAGCCATTCCTCCAGAAATAGCTGGTGTGAAGATGCCTCCTACTGTCAAACCTGAAATACTACAGTCTGAAAAAACCACAGAATCTGATCCACGGAAGTCTCTACTTCTCAGACACGAGTATTTATCGAATTTTTCCTTTTCTATGTTCGAAGTTGATACCTGCAGAAACGTCTGCTTGTTAAATACTCTGGTCTCCTGTATCATAAACTCCATAACTTAGACTCAAGTGGTTAAAATTTTGTATGTGCAACCTTAATTAAAGGGTAATTATAGCAAGAGTATTTTAAGTGTTCTTTTTAAGCCCTGAGGCAAGTTAAACATTATTTTGGGAAGCCATTGTGAAAAACTAAAAAGCCCATGATTTTACTAGTTCTCCCAGGTAATGAATTTGCAGCCAGCAGCTTGACAATCAACTTTTAGTGTCAAAGGGATGCTAAGCCCATCCCAACTGACAACCCCCCAGCATCATTACTTCTTCTATTACTGAGAAGTGGCTAAATCAGAAAAACGGTTTAAGAGGGAAACTTAAACTACTTATGAGCTGGTCACTACTATACAGAAGGAAAATGAGGGAAAAAAAAAAGTCGGGGGAAATTTCATGAGAAATACATGACAAATAGATGTGCTGCAACATGTGATTAAAGCAAGCAGACAGTAAGTGGCTAATCCTTAAAGATGTTTCTTGACCATTACTATCTCCCAGTAATTCCACTGGAACTTGCTGCTGAAAGAACACTGGAGCACAGAAAATGTGGCCCTGGGAGCAGACTTTTCATTTCTGGAACTCCATCTCACAGATACCAGTATATACGCTTCAGGAAGCCAAGCATAAACAGATGAAAAATTTACCATAACCAACAACCACACTGCCCCAAGCCTCAGCATTCCTTAAAACCCATGGCAGTACCAAATAAAGAAACTGTGGGCAATTCACCAGCTATTGGCACAGCAGCTTCTCCAGCCTGGCTTTTTCAAAGTCCTCTGCACTTCCAAGGTAGTTGTTTTCCAAAAATATTCCAGCTTAAGCACACACATTGGAGAGAAAAAACAAGGCTGTAAAGGGGCTTTTAAGCTTCTCAGATTTGACCACTGCAGTAAAACATGCTTTGAGTTCAGAAGTTTCTCCACTGCAGGGCAAATGTAAATCTGAGCAATTCTTGCCAACACTTGAGCACACAGAAGCAAAGCTCCTAACAGCAGGCTCAGGACTTAAGCCCCTCCTGCAGCTGCAGAGCCAACTTGTGCTGTCAATCAACTCACATGCTTTAGTTACACACCTGTGAACACAAGAGCCCTTCTGCCATAGCCTCTTGTGCCTTGTGTGCCCATCCCTGGTATACACCAGGCAGAAGCAAATATGGAATAATTTATCTGTGCTTGGTGTACCCTGTCTTGTCTGCTTTACTCACTCTGATTTTCCTACAAAACCTGAGACACAGGCCACATGTGGAAGACTACTGGGCCTGAGCAAAGGTCTGACAAGAGGATTTAAAGAGCAATGAGACAAATGTCATGTGGACAAACTTCTGCCTCCTCTCACTGGTGTATAGAAGTAAGACTTAGTACTTTGAGCAGATAATTTAGGTTCACTTTAGGCAAGCACTAGCAGTTAAAAGTCATTATTTCAACAGTCTTGAAAACTTGTGGGGAACCTCGAACAGGTTACTGAGCAGCTATTAAAAAATGAAAATGGAGGTGTGGTTGCAACTTCTCTAACCTGTAAAAGGAAGTCTTGGATTGGAGAAGACCACAGGTTCACAGAACAAAGGAGAAAGCGCTGTAGGGCTGAGTCTACCTACTCCAACATCCATGTAGCTCTAGCCCCAACCTAACAGACCATCAAGGCTGTTCATGCTTTCATTATCAGGCTGTCCCCTTTGTACTGAGGGGGGTAGCATTTTGCTTCCTTAAGCTGCTGAGAGTGTCACAGTACAATCCTCTGCCCAATAGAAGGCATTTGATAAAACAACTGCTGCAGAGACACCTTTGGAAATAGGAAACCTTTAGCAGAAAGGTTAGTCATACATCTGTAAGTTTCCTATCAATTTCCGAATCAGGTCGGCAACGATGGGCCCTGAAACACAGGGAAAGTTTGAGTACCAGCTTGAAGACGAACACATTCATTTTCTGCATTTTTCTATATTCTGCTGGCTTTTTCACTTAAAAAGCAAAATAAGTCAAAATTACAGTATTTGCTATTAGTTTCAGAAACATCAATTTCAAGAACCCAGAACACAATCTAAATTTATGAAGCTATGAGACACTGGTAAGCAGTGTTGCTATGCCCAGTGTTCAAATAATCCAAGGTAACACTTCTAACTGCACCTGACATCACTCTTCTGCAAAAAGTAAAACTTCAGAACGCCAAACTTAAATCTGGGCTTTTTTTTTTTTTTTAACATGAACAAAGTTGTATCAGACAGGCAAACTCTCCAGTGCTAATCTAATCCAGATTGCTAAAAGCAACTATGAAAGGATTGCAAAGAAGCCTCCCTCTCTATCAAGCATAAGCCCCGAGCACCCTTCCCTGTCATCCAAAGTCTCGCTTAATTCTCTTTCCTCACCAACCTCCCACTTTTTCCCCCAAAATTATTCTCCCTTCAATACAGCAACCAAAACTGGACAGAAGGCACCATTTACAGAGATGTTAAATTATGGTGCATTTCTGCAACTGCTGCCAAAGACATTCTATTCCAGTGACACATTTTCCTTGCCTGAACCTGTTAACAAGGTAACTTACCCTCCTTAAACACTAAATGAGATTCTCTACACCTGGTATAAATGAAAAGTGAAAAGAATGAGTCACAACACTCCAATCAATGTTGAAACTTTAATGTTCCTGCTACATACTGCCTTTCAGAACTGCTAAACAAGAGTGTCATTGGTAACAAAACTACAGTAAGCACCAGAACAGTTTTAATTTAACCAATGCCACAAGAACTGGCACCTCATTTATATTCTTCTTCTTTTTGCTGCAGTCTGGAGAGCACAAGAACTGCTGATTTAGAACTAGCATGTCAATCTGGAGAGAAGCTTACCAAAATCCATCAATAGGATATATTCATGACCCTGGATCTTGCAGGCTGCAGGTGTGCTGCTTTGACATCTAACAATTCCCCTTTTCAAATATTGTATCCCACTCTATGTTATGAAGGTGTTAAATGAGAAAGTAATCAAAGAGCAAGCCGAATTTGTTAAGTAGTGAATTTTGAAACTTACAACTTTTAACAGTTCGTTTTCTTTTTAAAATAGTTACCAGACGCTGTTAGCAAAAATGGGCTAGATCTAAGTAAGGACTTCAGAGACTTCCCATGTCCAGAAATATGAACCCCAAAGCCCCATTTTAATGACTTCTCAAGCTCAGAACATACCATCACAGTTTGGTCTCTACACGTCCTGAAGTTTAAACTTAACCCTGGGAGATGTTTAGAGAAGAGACCATGAGAAACCCAAACACCTGGCAGGGTCAGCGCCTCAAAGGATAAGCGCATTCTGGTACCACAAAAACACAACCACATCTCCTTTAACACATAGCTACTGAGAGTGGTTGTTAACCTTTCATAACTGCTTTTTCTATGCTATGATCTGTGTTACCTAAAAAACACCCGAGATCACAGCTTCAATGGTCCTGCTTTATATACAGCTACAGATAACAAGTTCCTTCTCCCAAATGCATGGATATCTGGAGAGGAGAGAGATGAAGCCTGACAGGGATTCTGAAATGAAGCACTGTGATATTTAAGCCTTCAAGGAATTAAAAAGAAAAATCAGTAACAAAACTAAAACAGTTTAGTCAGAGGACACCGGACCCACATCTTCTTGGGGGGGGTGGAGCTGAGGATTCAGAAGGGCACTTGGGATAAGCTTCATTCTGTATTACTTACCCTCCAGGCAAGAGACATGCTAGAGAAACTCTTCCACCAGCCCCATCCTCATGTGGTTGTTGCCTCCTGCTTGCCCTGCTCTTTTCAAACCTTTATGGCTAAGTGCATAAGCGGCACAAAAAAAAAGTAGTTACTGCAGAAATAGATCCACGGCTAGCTGGACATTTATTTTTAACACTACAAGGACCCTTCCATCCCTGAAAAAGCTACCTACTTGCTTAGAAGATCAGAACTTACACTGTTGTGTGAAGGACAAGCCAGCACAGAGTCCAGTAGCATGCTACTGACTGGAAAAACTCAGAACACATCAGTTCATAGTCTCTTTCAGCTGAATATGTTTAAATCCACATCTTGTCAAGCACATCCACTGCTAGGCTAGAGGCAAGGCCAGAATGAGAAAGATCTTCTAGCCCATGTGTTTCAACTGACAAAAATATCCAATATGGACAAAGTATGAACCAGAATGTGCAAACACAAGCACAGTGAACAGAAAATTAGGTGAAGAAACTGGAATTTCTTTGGGTTTGTTTCCTCATAGATGCTTGATACAGTGAGGACAAACTAGAATACAGCCAAGCACTCCCTTCGGCTGCAGGGCATGTTTTGTTCAGGACCACCTAGCTTCATCTACACAGACTGAAAATCCAAGGCACTTTGTTCCAGATCTCATACTAATAGGCAATGCCTCAGAGTCAGGCACAGCAATACCGAAGTCCTTTATCAGATCTAGCCCCACTTCTAAGAACTTGTCTTCTCTAAAATGGCAGTGTGGACCAATCACTGAAACATCAAGCTCAGATTCACAAGTATCACACTGCAAGTGGAAAGTATGCATCAAACTTTCCAAACTATTGTGTTTGCTTTTCAAATGCTATATAATTTACTTTTCAGTAATTATCAGCTTTTGTTTCTAGTAAAACATGAACTGCAGCATGTAAGATATGCCTTACCAGTTTATACATGCAGATACACACATAATAAAACAAGACTAGCTTCTGAAAATACTAGGTTTTATTCACACCCCTGTGGTAAACAATAACCTTAATATGATGACTAGGTTTCTTTTGTAGATCACTATGTCACATAAAATACAAAACCCATAGCATAAACAAGCTGACAGTTATGAATGTTTAATGTGGTCTCATTGGGAAATTAAAGAAGTTATACTAGTCTTCTCAAGTAGTCAAATTCAAAATGCATCATCATCTCCTAGTTAGTACAGGTCACTGCCATTTCTATAACAAAGTAATAAAGGCACAGCTAGTGCAAGCAGACTTAAACCCGTTCAGACTACTGGGCTGAAAAAATACTTTGGTTGGTTCTTCAGGAGAGAGTTTTCTCTAAACAAATATTGGTCTCAGTTAACAGTTCTGATCTTCACAGCTGCAGTCTAATAGCTACATGACAAAGACTTCACAAGAACCAAACTATGTAGCAATGAATTAACATTCATGCTTTAGGGAATTTACTGCATTCTACATATTGGCAGAAAATTATACTGTTAAAATGCTAGGTAGATTGAACCTACATTTTAAACTGGTTCTTAAGTGTTCGGTTTCTTCTTTTAACAAATTGGTTACTTAATTCTACCAAGATACAAAACATAAGGCTGTAAGTAACTAATAGTTGTGTTTAGGCTATTACAGTGCAGGTAATCCTCAAGGCCACAGACACACTGCTTCACTGCTGCTTGCATTCTGCTGGGTTTTGATCCTTCTGTTGAGAAAAAAGGAAATACCAGTTTACGGAAATCAGTATTTTAAAAGAACTATCAATATTGCTAAGCATGCTTTCTCAGGCTACAATATTCAATTCTTCCATCTTTTCCATTGCACTAATTGTGTAGCATTAGCAACACTGCTGTCTTTAGATGCAGCAACATCCACTTTGCATTTACTTTGGCTTTGTCAGCACATCAGGATACAATCCAGAACAAAAATCTTGTCAGAACTAAGTGTAGTGAAATACTCTAAAAGACACTGTAACTGGAAAAAGGAGAAGAGTGATGTGCAGTAAACAAACAACCCAGCTCAGAAAAAGCATGCAGACACTCTTCACAGTTTGAGACAAAAGAAACTTCCTATGGGCAGTAAAAAGAGCATGGCCTTATGCCAGAAGACACTGTAGAGCAATGCAATGGAATGCCAAATCACAGTTCCTAATGCTCTAGAAACATCTTTTGCAACAAATTCCAGTTATTAAAAAATTCTAACATGGAAAATTTCTTCTGTTCTTGAAACAGACAGCCAGTAATATGTCACAGTAATATGCGAATAAGGAAGTTTTTTGGGGGGCAGAGTTCAGTTGCAGGTTTTACTCCACTACCTTCCTTGGTCTGGACAACTATTCTAGGACCAGAGTGCTTTAATACACTCAGCTGGCTTACAGCCTGAAATCAGCTTACAACACTATAGTACCACTACTACCTCTAGCCCTTGAGCAGCTCTCAAACTGATCATAGTCTTGCCCCTTCTCAGTTCTGTTTCACTGAGAAAAGTGAAACAGAAAAGCAATCTGTAATGGTGGAAATAAGTCCAACTTGCAGCTGTTTCAGTTTGATTCCAAAGCTTTCTTGACTAGGTAGCAATTTGAATACACTATAGCAGATGAAACATCACCAAGAGGGCTGTACATTTTGTTTACAAGTTTGTACCCTGTTTTTCCATGTACAATGCTAGGATTATGTAATTTTTTTCAACAGTACTTTGATAGTAGCTCAAACCATTCCTACTGAAAAGCACTCATTTGAAGTGACAAGCCCTTTTAACAGCAGGCATTTTGGAGCACTTCACAGACTTCATAACTGCAACTTTCACCTACCACCCTCAGATGCTTCCAGGTGGCCAGATGTACCTTTCCCATAGCTATTAAAAAGCTATGAATTGAGTGGCTCACAACCATTTTTCCAGCGTGATTAGTGATCGGCCCTTCCCATGGAGTAAGAAAGCTCCCAGCTGCTCTTGGCTGTTCACATTTTAGCACTTGGCTGTAGATGTGTTCCTGAACCTTGACTTCTGCTACCTCAAACAATAAAAGACTTGCCATTTATCTAACCTGAAAGGGCCTATTTTGTATTCTGCTGGGAAAACCTGTGCCAGAGCCAGCTTGTAGCAAGTTCCTAAAAACTGAACCTGGATTATACAGTTCTCTCCATGTCCTTACAACCATTTTGCAACTTTCATCATTAGGCAGCAACTTGCTGCAAGACAAGCTTATAGAAAACTTAGCCTGAGTAACCTCAGTGCTCAAAGCCAATGTTACTTTTACAAAATGACTCCTGGAGAAAGAACTTTGTAGAAGTTTCTCTACCAATACTAGTCTGTCAGAACTAGGCCTGAAACAGCCTTAAAACAAAACATGCTCACCATAGGAACTACTGATTTAATACTTAAACTAAAATCAAGATTCAACATACATAAAATTTTAAATGTCTGTTGCATACACAAACTTCAAACATTCATTTTAATTCCTTACTTTTGGGTCATAATCAGGATCATTTTCTTCATCTGCTTCTTCTTCTCCCTCCTGAAAGAAAACTTGTTAATATTTCTCTAGCTTATCCACATCCAGCTTTCTGAGCCATTTTAATGAAAATTAACATTAAATTGTACTCAGAAATACATTAATTACCACTTTATGTTACACATATTGTATTAGTTTATCCTCCATAAAGTGCATCTTCTGACATGAGTTGTAGCTTAATTTCTAGGATACCTTAAGTGTTGTCTTAGTTTGGTTTGGGGTTTTTTGTTGTTGTTGTCTTGCTGTTTTTTTGGATTTTAATTATTCACCTGAGAACCACAAAACAATGTGTCCTATCTTACTTCAGAAGTGATTCTTAAGCTTAGTGTCCAGAGCACTCAAAAAACTAAAGGAACTCTTATTCCAGAAAATAAGCTACAACAGGGAAACGATTTGAGTCAAAGGCATCTGTCATCTTACCTCATCATCTGCCTCTTCACCTTCTTCATCATACTAGAAAAGAAAATAAATAGTTTTGATAGCATCATAAATGCAGCCATTTATAGCTCAAGTAGATGTCAGAGCCCACTCTGTATTGTGCTCTTAAGAGAATCATAGAATGGTTTGGGTTGGAAGAGTCCTTGAGAGTCATCCAGCTCAAAGCACCCTGCCATGGGCAGGGAAACCTTCCACTAGATCAGGTTGCTCAGAGTCCCATCCAACCTGGCCTTGAACATCTGCAGGGATAGGACATCCACAGCTTCTCTGGCCAACCTGCTCCAGTGTCTCACAACCCTCATAGTAAGGATTTTTTTCCTAATATCTAATCTAAACCTACGTTCTTTCAATTTGAGCCCAGAAGCTCCCATGTCTGTCAGATTTAAAAATGCTTTTTGCATCAGCACAAGCAATGTTCAACTTTCCCTGCCAAGCTCTGGCAGAGCAGACTGTTACCTCTTCCACGCGGGAGCTGATTACACTCCTCCAGGAGGAGCTGATTACACTGCGTTACCACTTGAGGACGGCAGGGGACAGCGGAGCCCAAGGCAACCAGACCCGTCAGTACCTCCCCTCCTCCACAGCCCCAGCTAAGCCTTTGCAACAAGGGCCAACAGTTCGGATTCTAAGAATTAATTTTAAGACAGGACTTATCTAAGCCATTTTAACTGTCAAACTGTCCTTGTATGAGTGGAGGCAGGGGACAGAAAAATGTTTTACACCTGTATAAATTTCTGAGGCTTCATGGTTTGTCAATTTCAAGTTTAGTTTAGCTCTTTTAAAATACTTAAGCTTTTGCAGAACTTGCTGTGATTATTTTGGCATGCTTTGAATGTGCTTATCTAGCTTTTTTTTAATAAGAGAGTACTTTTGAAAGGAAGAGGCTTGAATCTCATGAAATTTCATAGCCCAATATCACTGCGAGCACAAAGAACAGGCTGAGGCAGCTAGATAAACAGTTCTCATTTGTTCTCTGGCAGCTCATTACAGTTCTACAAAGTATTGGGTACACCTCTCTAGGAATGCCTTACACACAAAATGCTACCATGACATCCTCTAGATGTTCAGCTTCTACCACTGCTTTTGCCATAAAACTCTGAATTCACTACTTCAAAGATGAATTATTTTCATGCTGCTCTTTCTTGAACAATCTAGGAAGCTCTGCTGCAACTAACGTTGGTACATCCCATTCTAAAGATACCAATGCAAGAAACTACCCAAGGTCTTTAAGCAGCATTATTTCAAGGTTTTTAGTGTTCTGAATGAACATTAGACTTACGTCATCGTCATCATCTTCAATAGCTTCTCCAGTGAAGTACAATACTGACCGGGGGACTATACGTTCACGCAAGAAATGACCTATTTCGAAGTCTGCAGCAAGGATTGCCTCGGAATCATCATCCTGCATAAAACAATATTATTTCCTAAACTATAAGATAGTAACTATTTTACACATACACACAAGTTACATGGATTTTGATGTGGCCAGATTTACACAAAACCCATTACTGATTTTTTTGTTCCAGGACCTGCTTTACAGAACTGAAACTGAGGAGCCAAGTTTGACACTTTCAACAGCCCACCTACATTACACAGTCATGAGCTGCTGCTTCAGTAAGCCTAATTATATACAATTCTGGAGTTTCTTCTGTTCCAAGTAGAAAGATTATTTAATATCTCCCATAGACTTTCAGTTCATATGCACAATGCCCTTTAAGAACTGAACAATAGCCAGGTGAGCCGAGCCTATCACATTAAAGATTTTACAGCCTACTTCTGATTCCTACAGCACACCTCCTTCTTGATTCCCATTAGACAGGCCACTGTTGAAGCACCTGAACACCTAAAAATGCTCTCTGATCCAATCCCAAACTTTCGCTCTTCTTGTTTGCATACCAAGTGTTCTGCTGTCTTCCATCCGAGCAATTATCTTCAATTCAAAAGACTTCTTTTTGGGTTGGTTTGTTTTTTTTTTTAAAACATGAGCATACAGCTTTTGGTGCCCATGCCAACTAGAGTTCTAACAGCATGCTTCTGGAAGCTTTAATTTTGTATTTGTCACTCAAACTGTGTAACATAATCCCTACTGTTAAGTATTTTTGGTAGTTTTTCTCCTTACAAAAACATGGCTTATTGCCATCGTGAGCACACAGAAAAGCGGGCTCTTGCAGTTTTCTATTCTTGTTTTATTACTTTCTTCAAGAGTTAACAGCTTGAGAAATTTTCAGCAGAATAAAATACAAACTGGATACATTCAGCCATTACATAAAATCATCCAAAGAATGCCTAAAGGGAGAGACTTACACCACCCATTAAACTGAAGGCTGATAATGTAGATCACTACATTTCTACAACTGTTAACGATTCAAAAGGTAGCTTTCAGGAAGCATAAACTGTTAAAGTTGATTAAATGAAATTCTACTGTCCAACTCAACAAACACTCCTTCTAAAAAAGAAAACTCAAATACATACTAGTCTTCATAGGTATTCTCAGTTAAAGATAGAAGCAGTTAAAGTTGAGGCTGTTTAACAAATTCTAAAATTCCATAAACATTCCACCATCATTTTTTAAATAAGTCAACTTACCAGGTCTCCACTTTCAGGAACTGTAGAAAAAAGAACAGAAGAAACAAGTGAGTGAGGTACATTCTACATTTAAAGTTAATGCACATAAACTAGTGTTCAGCTTACCTTCAGGAGGACTAAAGAAGTTGAAGAAAGAGTCATTGGAAACAGTTTTTGTCACCGTCCTAACTGTTCCACGGCCCTTATGTTTTTGCTTCTTCTTAATGGTTTTCAAAGTAACATTCTTTCCTTTTTTCCAGTCTATTTGGCAACTAAAGAGTAAATAAAAAACAAATGACACAAAAAACCCCACAATCAGCTGCAGCTTCATACCATTTGCCTTTTTACAAGTATCTACTGAGACTACCACACCTGCAAGAGACACAAGATAGAGCAAATACTAAGGTAGTAGTTATTCAGTGCTCTCTTTACCTTAGTTTATATGTTGAGAACAAAAGTAACAGGTTCCTTTTAGGATTATTTCCACACAAAAGTTTTTCCTTCTCCACTCAATCTCTGAAATGCTAATTTTCATTAGCTATCAAGTACTGCCTAGTTTCCTATAAACAACTAGTACTGCACCATTTTTAGAGCCACCCATCCACTATAAAGTTATGTCATATTTGGGCACGTCAGTAATATGCCAAAGTTCACCCCATCTATCATTATAACCAGTAAGTCCTTAAAGTAATGCATCAAGCAGACATCTATTTTTTGGCTGATTTTGAGTTGTTTGTGAGGGTTTTGTCTTCTTGTGTTTTATTAGTTTGTTTGGGTTTTGTTGTTTTGGGGTTTCTTAACTCTAACCTGCTTAGAGAGCAAAATCATGCCTACAGGCTTCTTGAACAGCCAAAGCATTCTGGCAACACATAAACGAAAAAGTTACATCAGTGAAACTAACTGCATTTGCAAAAGCTTCTGATTAGATTCTTTTAAAGACTCAAAGAAATGGAGTGAGTTGCTTTGGGACAAGAAGGGGCTATCTTAGCTAAAAGACAAAACAAGGACTAGGAGTTAATCATTTTTACAGAAGCAGTGGCATCTCACACCAAACTCTGCCAGGATTCATGCTTTTCAAAAACAGTCCAAACTGGGGAAGACAAAACAGTTTAATCAAAGCTTCCCAAGCATTTAAAACTTACAGGACTTTGCAAAATATGTGAAGTGACTGGGAAATAAAGTGGTAAATAAGTCAGTATGAGCAACTGGAGATTAATTTAAGAGTAAAACCAACACTGACTACACAGTGATAGGCTGTGACGTAGTCATTATTACTGAGAAGAGCAGTCAGAACATTGGAGACGTGAACACAAAAGCTACTCAACAGGCCCAAGAATACTCATAAGGTAATTAGGTACAACAGTTTTCTCTCATCCCTCTGTTCACAAAAAAGGGACATGTAGAGAAAAAATTACTTAGCTAATTTAAAACAGAAGATTTCACTAAGAAAGGAGTGTGACAGCTTTTTAAAAATGAGTAACCTGGAATTAACAGATGACTATTCTCCATTTCTTAAATAGACATTCAGAGGCAAACAGTCAACACTTAAAAAACAAAATGGACAACTGCAATATAAAAAGTAAACCTGGAATAAATTCCCCAAAATGCTGTGTGCAAGAAATACAAAAACATTAAAAAAAGCGAGCAAACAAATTCTAGCAAAAGCTATCCAGGCCTACTAAAAGATACCACCATCTACCTTTCAATTCACCTTTAGTGATTGCAGAACAGTATTATTAAAGAAATACTGACTAACATTTTAATTTATATGCCTATATAATATATACCATTATAAACTATGCAATATAAAGCATGTGTTTTTCTATATTGTATCGATGTTATTGATAACAACTCAAGTCAAACCTAGCTGTTTACAAGTTAGGGGAATTATCTTTTCCAGCACCTCCCCAAGATGCTGTAAAAGTCTACAGTTGGATAGCGCTAAGGAAGAAACTGTTATATTGCCTTAAAGCTATCTATTAGCACTTACCCTGTACAACCCATGATTTCTGGTCCATCAAAGGAGAAGGGATCAGAATCATCTGGCTCTGACCTCATTCTATACGTCTTTGTCAACACTTCGTTTGTGAAGTAGTCATTTGGTTCGAAATGAAATTCTAACGTGAAACTCTTGAAAAAAATTGCAGAGCAGTAACTTTAGTTATTTACAAACACCTTTAACTTCTTAACACCTAAAATCCAAACCCAAAAAATACACATGCAACAGAATACACCTTTCTCCAATACATCCGTAACTTATTCTAGAATTTGCTACCCAAGTTCTACAATAAATCTTCAAATCTTTTCATTTACTTGATCTTGCACTTACTAGTTATTACACTGCTTGCAGTAATGACAGATCTCCCAGTGCACAGCTTTCCTGCTGCTGATGTATAGGGAGAACTTCTAAATTTAAAAATATTACAACTTAGAAAACGGTCTGATTTCTGCCAGGGAAATACATGAAATTACATCAGTTACACAAAAAGTATCCAAAAGTATCAAAATGTGATGGTGAAACTGAAGTCATCAGATATTAAGGCCAATCTCATCAGAAGCTGAAGGTTAAATCTAGTACATATTTATTCACAGGGTGGTGCAAGACTACCACTAGTCCTTGCACTGCTTTCTCAGAAGCAGCAGCTGTGTATTTTCTCATGACTTCCACAAGACAATTGGCAATCACAAACCATGTTGCTAAAATACAAATAATTCTTAAGATAACACAAAAGTAATCTTGTTTAATAAGTTAAACTAACCATAGGCTGTCCAACTTCTGAAAATTTCACTTTTATATCTTTTAGATATTTCAGGATAGGTTCATCATGTTCCTGTAGAGAAAACACAGTGTATTTAATTTTCATAACATTAAATTATACACAGATTTAAGGCCTTCAGAGATAAAAAGCCACATTTAAAACAAGTTTTCCTCAGAACAAAAACCTTGTTACAACACTGAAATACTTTCACGAACATGACCAGCAGATGGCAACAATGGCTGCGTACAGAGTCTCCAACACAGTACACAACCAAAATCCATGCAAACACCAAGTATAGTTTTTAGTAATGTCTAATACACGTTTCACACACACTTTATAAGCACCGAAAATGTTTAAGTATCGTAGAATAGGTTCAAAAAATAATAAAGTAGGGAAGTATTTCAGTGCTTTATACTCTCACTTGAAAAGTTACCAGAGATGACATCCAAGTAACGGTTCCATTATTGCTCTCCAACAGACATATCAAGCATCGTAGTGTTTCCACTGCTTTCTTAAAGACACTTGGATTAATTACCAATGCAACTTTAAACTAGCCTAGACCACCACCTACCTGAACCATATCACTGAGCAAGTCCACATTCTTAAATACTGTCAGCCAAAACTCAGGGATTCCTTTAGGGTCTTCTTTTTCTTCATCTTTTTTTTCTTCTTCAAGCTTAGCTTTTTCTTTCATTTCGTCCTTGAGAAAATAAAAATATTGCATTTCCTTAATTTTAAGAGTGCCCATAAGGTTCATCAGTTCTTTGTTGATAGCAGTACGGATAAAGTTTCATGCGGATGCTTTAAGCAACCATTAAGAATTAACATTGTTATTAACAGCAAGTAATCATTACAAACCTGATTTTTTTAAAAAAATGGAGCTTATTGAATCTTGTTTCATGCTAAAGCTTGAGATATTGATGAGAGCCAACTAAGATACTCACTGAAATTTCTTCATCAGCATCTGCTTTCCATTCACATTCTTCTTCTGTAGGTTCATAAATGGCATTGATGATTTCACTTCGCTGGAAGATTAAACCAAGGATATTTTCAAATTTCCTAGTCATTGCAATCAGCAATGCCCTAACCAATAAATTCCTAATCCTAAATTACACAATTAGTAATATATTAACTACTTATCAAAACCTTTTCTTCTGGCTCTAGAGGATAGATTCAGCAGTTAGGAGGTTTTCAACACACTAAAATAAACACCAAAGTCCCAGAAAGGTTACAGTATCACCTGACATCTGCTCAACTAAAATGAGGCCTGATATATTGAAGTCATTTTGGTAACCATGAAACAGACTTAACCTTTCGCTCTCTTAATCTTAGTTGATATTCCCTTGGATGGCAAAATTGTATCAATTGAAATGAAGGGGTACATACAAGACCAAAGTAATTCAGACCATGAATATGTTTTCTGGTTTTTATATTCTCTTGTATTTCACATGAAGCTTTATAGTACAAATCAGAGCAGCATTAAAATACCTTGTCAAATAAGGGCTGATAGAGAGCAGCATACTTTCTTTCCAGCTCATGAACTTCCTCATAGAACTTTGCTTCTATCTGTGCGCACTGAACTTGAAGGTTCTTGAGAGCATTCACACGTCTTTTAACAACTTTAGGCAAGCTGAAAAATTCAGTGACAGAACTGTTACTAACACTGCATTTTAAGCACATATTGATCCCTCCCTCCTTAACCAGACCCCTTGCAAGTTAACCAACTTGTACCACAAACACATTTGACACTCTATTTTAAGCTTTAGAAAGCTTAAATCAAAACTACAACCAATTTTGCCATTGAGATTGAAATCCTTAGCACAAGCTCTTAAACTGAGGCTCAGCCACAGTTAGAAGCAGAGTATTCCAAACACCTGGGTAAATTGTAAGAGAAACTTTTGATAAATCTTCATTCTAAAACCAAGTTCTACGTTATCAATGAGTCACAAAGTAAATTCATAGTATTGAGAACAACGAAGAAAGGACTCACCATTACTTTGCTTGGTTTTATGAAAAAGTTCAAAATAGTTGAGTTATTCTTTGTTAAGAAATTTAATCTTCAAAATTTACTGCTTTGTTTCACTGAGCAAAGCAGCTGGTAGCACTGTCTTTAAACACACTGTCTGTCCCAAAGTGAGCCAGAACTGGTTTGCTAAATGAGCCACTATTACAAATGTGTAAAAGGAAAGCAATTACTGCATTCCTCATAAATGCAGATCAACTAAGGAAAAATTTCACAAGAATTTATAGCAAGTTTTGACACATGAGAAAACCACATGAAGTACTGCTAATAACATTCCTCTATCAGCTAGTGGTTCCACTCTAAGCATAAAATGACCATATTAGAGACACTAAGCCTCCAAGTATCTCTCTATAGTTTAAATAACTGATGTTTCATGACTAAGGCAAAGTTACAAAAGAGATTCCAAGGAGCAGGGAAGTGTTTTAAGTGTGCCATCTTGTAACTGCAGGGGAAAAGATCAGCCACTGTAAATATTAACATTCTTTTCTTCATAAGAACTCAAATAAAAACTCTTCAATTCTGAGATGCACTACAGACAGACTATATGTTTTTCTGCTATCTGAGCAGCACAGTGGTTTATGATCACTAATGCCATAGACAATACCGTTCAGAAAGCAAAAGAACTATTTATAACACTCTGCTCATGCTAAACAAATGCTGTACCTTTCTACATATCCTGCAGATGTTCCTACCAGACCATCAAGTCTTTCCTGAAGGGCTGCAAGAATCTGAGGATTTTGCATCATCTGCACAGTCAACTGCCGAGCTAATTAAAAAAGAAAATTATGAAAGTAAAAAGTGCATCTTTTGGACTAATTTTGAAAGAAAGAATTGTGCATTAAAAAAAAGAAAATTAGACAAGCAAGAATTACAGATGCAGAAGAACTGCTTAAAACTGTGTCAAGTTTCCCTACTACCAAAACATGTTTCTGATTTATAAAATCCAATTTCCCTCTAGAATTCCTGCAGTATCATTTCCCCTCTGATTCTCACCTATAATAGCCAGGAAATCACTGAAAATACACATTATTCATCTCTAGGTTGCTGTGGGACACCTGAATACTTACCATTTAATTACTGTAAGCCATTTAATTACTTCAGCTACTGAATGTGTTCCCCAAAATTTTGCAATCCAATTTTAAAAACACTTCTTTCAATAGGTTAGCAAAGCATAACATCTTGAGCAAAATGTTCTACTTTAGTAGTTATTACTCTGTTCAGGCAATCACATAACATGGCACTATTAGCAGTCCAAGTAATTTTTTTGCAGAGTTTATTAGTTATTTCTCTTTTGGTTAATTGCTCTTCAGATTCTATCTGTGCCCCCAGACTTTAAATACAAAGCATGAGTAAGACTGTTTAGCACTGACAAAGCAAGTATTTTGATACATGCTCATGTTTTTTGTTGAGAGGGGAAAAAAAAGGATTTATTAATTTCAAGAGTGGTAACATTCAGCATGATTTGTTCTGTTCACAGTCAAACAACTCAGCAGCAAATTACTAATCAAAAAGTAAGATACACGTACATGCATATTAGTTCTTTATACTCAAAGCTTCACATTTGTGAAGTTTTTAACTGTTTTCAGCTTTGAAATAATCCAGTCACATATCCACAATAGTCCTGTCTTTCCCAATTATACAGATGGCCAGCACTGCCTGAACCTGGTATTAACCATGACTAAAATGAGTAACTGCAGATAACAAATAAGAACCTCACAATTTGAAAAAACAAAGTCCTTGCTTCACAACTCAAAGACAATTGTACTTCTGAAATTCTTTTACCATTTCCTATTATTTTTTGCAGTAAAATCCTTTTAAAACTAACTAGAAAGCACATATGCTTTGATGTTCAAACTCTTTGTTTCAACATTACCTTTGCTGTTGGCATCTTCACCAGTTTCTTCTTCTTCTACTTCTTCTACATCTTCCATATCCTGTTGATCAAGTTCAGACTGTTCTTTGCTATTAGAAATATTCAATAACAGCATCAATAGGTTAATTTTATAAAACACTATAATGAGTTTAAAAACATCAAACTAGAGATTATGTGGGTAGAAGCAAACTGTTGCATCTTTTGATCTATGACAAACAAGTCTTAATAGCCAAACAAAGCCGAATTTGTCTCCATAGAAGTTTCACATTTGACAAACCCAGAACAGTTTAAAGAATTAGCAACTTTCCAGAATTACAAAGTTTCCCTTCTACAGAAGAAGCCCTTCATCTCATGTTCTCATCAACCAGTCAAAGCCTCCTTCTGCTCTACATATCGTCTTCCTTAAGATGTGCAGGCCTTGAGAACTGTGGGTAGGTTCACCTAAACTGTACTTCAAATGCCACAAAATAAGAGCACTTGAAGTACAGAAAAAACCCTATATAGAGTGAAACAACAGGAATGGGCAATAATATCTGATTTTCCCCTCTGGAGTTCCAACTAACACAGGAAGTTGACTCGTGCCTTCTTCCACTTTCATATTTACTTACAATTAAGATCACAAACCCATTTATCATGAGCAACATAAGATTTTCTCCCACACGCTATAAACCTCAGGTCTTGCCACAGTGCTCAAGGACAGTATCTAGACCCTGCCTATCCAGTATCTGGAGAGCCCAGCCATGTAAAGTACAGCACAGGACACACTCAGAGCCTCAGTAACCTACAGATTTTACTTACTTGTCTATGTCTGCCATTCTGCTAGATTTCAAACACTAAGGAAAAGAAAAAAAAAAAAACAACACATAAGAACAGCAGCACTAGATTTCAGTTATAAACTCTATGGTCATGTGCCATAATAGTAAAAGAAACACAAACCATGTCAGCTTTATGAAACATGAGTAGCACATCTCCTATGCACATTTTGAGCTCTCAGTCTAAAACACACAGAAATACTGAAAAACTTTGTTCTGGTTTAGAACCTATAGACCTACTCACATAAATTGAAGTACCAAGTACCAGCAAAATGCCATGCTGAGTTTTGGATCTTAGGACTGTATTATTATCACTGACTGAAAACTAGTCCTAAGTACAAAATTTGAATATAACCTGAGAAAAACTGAAGCAAAAAGCGTGCTGGTAACTGTTTACTCATTTCCAGCATGTAATTGCAGACAGGGGATACTTACAGCTAAATCACTTTAAGAATGAAGATGCCTTTCTGTGGCTGTACTTTTAATCCCAACTTTACAAAACCAATCCAAGTAGTTCATCAGAATATCCACAATATTGCAACATTTTACCAAAAAAATTGGTGCCAGGATATTGAACATAACTAATTCCCATGTCCTGAATGATCATTAATTTCTTAAAATATCTCAGTATAATCATAAACATATTCCATACAGAGTAACTAGAAACATTTAATATTGAGACTATTGCAAATCTTGCATACCATGAAGTACCTATGTACCCAAATGTATTATGAAATGAATAACATTTTCTACCAGCAAAACAGTACTTGGGAGTCTAGTTTCCAAAAAGATGTTTCAGGTAACTTGAAGTCTAAGACAATACCAAGCACAAGAAAACACTGTCCCATTACTGCCATCTGCCAGTAATTCAGGAGGCTCCAACTACCAGGAACAATTCACTGGCCCAGAAAGCATGGAAACCAATGCTTTAGAGTCTCCATTTTATCTGCTGTCCTATAAGCTGAACAAATTCAAGTTTCCTTCAGGAATTTCAACTTCTTATAATGCATTCCAATGGGAATTTTAGCAAAATATTGGAGAGATGTGTTCCACAATAAGTGAAAACTGCTTTTGATCTGTCCAAAGTGAAACACAAAAACACAATCCCAGTAAGATCAGGATATTAACAGTCAATATGAAGAATCATGTTAGAATCTAAGCTTCAGAATTAAACACCTACATGTATGTAAATATAATCTAAATATATTTTTTCTGCTGTCATAACTACTTCCTAACAATTACATAGAAAGAAAGTATCTGGTGTCATCATTTAGGACCAAAACTTTACCATGCCAATTAAAGATCTAGAATGTAATCCAAATGATTCAATTCCCTAATATGCAGAGAAACTAGAGAATCAAGTACTTGTCCATCTATATCAGAAAAACAATACAGTATTTGCTAATAAATAGAATGGCAGCACTGCTATAAACCAAAGCACATCTAACAATTCAGTAAGAGGAACTACAGCAATGTTCTTGACTTATTTTATTCAGATCACATTCGCTTGTCTTGTGATTTTAGTTTTACACATGGATGCAGGCTGTCCATACAACAATTCCAAAGGCTCTCCTTCAAATACCATTCTCAAAGATAGCATGGATTGCAGACCTACAGAAACTGAAAGCATACTACAGTTACAACTCTCATATGCAGGTCCCTGTTTTTCTTGAGCAACATAACAACTAGCATTATTTTTGATTTACAGAACACTGTATCCATGCAAAATACTCAACTTTTTCCTTACACACTTCCTCTTGACTTGTTTTTAAGGAAGGATCATTTCATGGAGACGGACAGTATTGCTGTGCAAAAGAGCACAAGATGCACAGCTCACCTGCTTTTCACACATTTTTCTGCAAATGCAACACAGTGATGTTCCTTGCAGAGAGCAGCACCTACTCTCTCTGTTCTCCTTATCAAATGAAGCTTCAACTTCCATAAAATGAAAGGCAGTTCTTTCAACAAAGGTGTGACCAGTGGCAGCACAAACCCTGTGGTCTCTCCTAGCCAGTGGGCTAGATGAAACAGCAGCTGAAACACCTTAGAGGTTTTCTGAAAGAGACCGACTTCTACAGTTAAACTTTTTTTTCCTAAATGAAGACAAGACTGGCTATGAACAAATGATGTCTAAAAACTTTAAAAAACAGCCATCCCATCTCCAACAAGGGCCATTAGCCAATGCCTTGGAAAAAAGCAATGACATGGTAAGAATTCCCCCCGCAACATTTCTGGCTTCCAAAACACATTCAGAAAAAACACACTGGCTCAGAAGTGCAGGCATTCGACAATGCCATAAATTTTTATTTCAGAAGGAAATCCTCATTTTCCCCAAAACCATGCAGGTAAGCGGATGATATCACTCAAGTTTCTGAGTTGCAATAGTCAGCCCAGAGATCAGAACTAAGATTCTTCCACACTATGCAACTGTGTAGCAGAGGAAGTTTCACCAGCAGTCTCATGTTACTGAATTTCTCACTGGGCCCTTGTTTTCACCCTCTGAACAACTACTTGTCATCATAAACTTTCATCTATCCTTTCACTGTTCACCCTCTTTCCAAGATCACTTCTGACCATGCTAAAAGCATTCATCTTGCTACAGCACCCTGTGGGACTCCAGCATCTGCCTCTCTCCTCATAGCAATGGGCAGTTATCACCCTCTGCTTTCCAGCTCTTAAACAATCCATGCCAGCACTGTATGTTTTCAAATTATGGCCCAGTTTACTCAAAACTTTGAATAACGTTCTTCAAAAATTTTTTTTTGAAATTAAAATAGACTGTATCAAGCAGCTGTCAACTTCAGAACCTCCCTCTAGTGTTTCTCTCATCCAATTTTTCCTATTCTCCTTGCATCGGTCTTTTTTTCATGTCCCATCCTTTAATCATCCCTCCACTTTTTACACAACTCAGTATCAGAATGTACACAGTTGGAAGAGTTCTTCTGAAAACTGAGGAGATACTAGTGTCTGTCACGACAATTATCTGCCAGCTCTAGACAACTGTTCTTGAGTAAGGAGACTACAAGGCACTGCCAAGAAAACTATGCTGCCAGACATTTAGGCTAATCTGTGCAACCCACTAGCATGGAAGAGATGTAGTTGCATCCCATTTTGTTTACTGTCATTTACTTAAACAACCATAAGCTTCTCTGCAAACACAGCTCTACTGGCTAAAAAAACCCAAACAAACAGAAACACTGCAGAAAAGCACTGAGAAAATGCACTCCTTAAGAGCAAACAAACTCCACTATCATTGCGCAATGCCCAGTGCAAGGTCCTGGTCTAGTCTTCTGAGTTTCAAATACACTATATACCACAATCAGTAACATTAGAATACATCACTGCAGTATTTATTTTGCAGTATCTCCCCAGCACTAAACATTTAAATATAGAACTCGTATCACTCCACTTTCCGTAAGACACAGCTGTCCTTGCCAGTTCATTCATAGGTGCATTTAGGTTTGTAAACAGCAGCTGTACCTTGCCACATGAGCAACAAGAACCACTGGCATCACTCCCTGAAGTTGTTCCAGAGAGATGTAAGTGCACCAGTTGACAATGCAGGATTATAACAAACCTGGCTACACCTGGTGTATTACTTCAAGCCTCAGCGTCTAGGTGATTGTTTTGGACTGAGATACTGCTTGGAATCTAGGCCTCCTGACTGCAAGAAAAGGCTTATGAGCACAAATAAAGGGCAGTCTACATCCCTGTATAAAGCCAGCATGCAGAAAACCTTATTAGTAAAATACTTTATTTCGCTATTACTTGAACAGCTACAGCCACTAGCTGTTTGAATGCAGTAGACTGCATTATGGTCAAACACAGAGGTGCCCACAGGCTTTACTTACAATGTTTTGCTGCTCATTGTAAAAATATGCAGAAGAAAAGAAACAGTTACCTTATCTTTGCAGCGCTTTAAAGAGAATGTGTAGGAAGTTTGTGCTACAAAAAGAAAGCAAAAGTACAGAAAAGCAAGCGACAGTGTAAGTTTCCTAAAGGTTCAAATTTAAAACCTCTTTTATACAGGTACCTTAAGCCTGCCTGCCACCACAAGAAAGCATGTTCTTTATCAAAATGGAAAGGTTGGAAGACTTAATCCAGCACTAGCTTACCCACAGTTTTAAGTACATCCTGCAGAATTACTAAAAATTAGCAAAACCCCCCTAAAATTTAAAACTTATCAAAACCATATGACAATTTGCTATTTTCGTTAGGCGTGAAGGACATTTGATCTTGTTAACCTGCCATGTTTTTCAAGAAATGGAGTTTGATACACGCAGGATGTTCATGTGTTCATCCTCAAGTTAGTCATTAGTGAGCTTAGTTTTCAAGGGTTATTGTTTCTTCACTAAGTGATTTTGCACAAGTGAAGATAGAAATACAAACTCTAAGTGTTCAGCATTTCCTAATCTTTCCTTTATCCACACAGAAACTGATCTGAATTTGCACAGAGGCACCAGCCATGTTACAGCTAGGACGCAGGCTTTGGTGAGAAGCCTTTTCTTTTTCAGATCAGCTTTACAAGTCCCAAGTAAGCAGGCCACTATTAGATTACCCGGACATCCGCTCTCCCTCAGGAAGACAGGTCACAGCAAGGTGAACTACAAGTCAGCTGAGGCAGCAAGACATTCCTGAGACACAGTTCCTCCAGCAAAACAACAGCATTTTTGCACAAGCCCTAAGGCTAGCAGGCTCACAACACATCTCAGCTGCTCAGAATCTCTGAGCATACCATGCCACAAACAGTACGCATACCCTCCCTTTCAGGAAACACCTCTTACCCTTCTCTAGACAACCTGCTCACACAATTACCTTGGAATAGCAATTAAAAGAAATTTTTCAAGTTGTTCAAGAGTCACAAATGGGCTTTTTGAGGCTATCAGACCCCAACTACAGCCAAGCCTCGTTAAGCCACATTTTTAAAAGACACACTCATTTTGCACAAACTGATTTCCTCAGAAGTCACGAAGAGCACTACAAATACAAGTCAGCTTGTCCACAGACTAGCATATCAGCCTCTTCCTGTCCCTGGCAAGCCTTGGGCAACTGAAAGAAATACATTAACAGAAAATACCTAAAACAAACGAGCCCTATGTGGCATTCAGAAACTGCAATGTAAGGTAACAAACTAAGCGGTGGACTAAGTCAGATGTCAGTGAAGAAGAGGGAGGTCCAGCTGGAGCACAGATAGTTGTATTAAAAAAATCATCGGGATTAAATCTGGTAAACTATTTGCAATGTGTGCAGAAACCAAAGGTGCCAGACAAATGACATCATACCAGCCAAATTCAACTCTCGCTAAAGACCAGGAAACTCAAGAGCAATACATTCACTGCAAGTCACTTCAAACCAATGTTCTTGCCTAGAATTCCAGGACAACTTGTAAGAGTTCTCCTTACATAATCATCATTAAATACAGAAAACAAAAGTTAAAACAGTGTAGAGATCCATTAGAAAGCACTCTTTGACTGCAAATGTTCAAAATAATTGTCTGGAGTAGTTTCCTCAAAACCTCTAACAGAGGTTTGTAACTTTGAAGAGCTCAGATGCTCTGCATAATGATCTTAAAGGTCTTTTCCAACCTAAACAATTCTGTGAGAACTGAGTGAACTGTTTAAAAAGTTCACAGTACATGGTATAGAGTTTCACACTTCAAATATCTTGGTACTACAACCCAAAAAAAGCACCTATCATTCCAAAACTGTTACAAGAAGCTATGGTAGCAATCACTGGGTAGGGAAATTGTTATGAGAGAAAACAAGAAACCAGGAGAACATTTAGCTCTTCTTCAAAAAGAACCAATCGAATAATACATCAGGCTAAAAATGCCATTTTAAAAAGGGAATAAAACAGAAGACCGAGTGTTTCCTTTATACTTGTGAGATCAAATTCGTGCATCCATTACACTAGCATGAAAACTGGTCATGAAACAAGGGGATAGTATATCTATTATTATCCTGAGGGGAGATCTCATCACTCTCTACTACTACCCGAAAGGGGGCTGTAGCTGAGTGGGGAGTGGTCTCCTCTCCCAGGTTAACAAGCAACAGGATGAGAGGAAATGGCCTCAAGTTATGCCAGGGCATGTTTAGATTGGATATTCGGAAAACTTTCTTCACTGAAAAGGTTGTCAGGCATTGAAACAAGCAGCCTAGGGAAGTGCTGCAGTCACCATACCTGGAAGCACTCAAAAAATGTGCAGATGTGGCACTTGGGGATACAGTTAAGCAGTGAACACAGTGAACACAGCAGTGCTCGGTTAACAGCTGGACTCAAAGGAGTGGTCTTTTTCAACCTAAACAATTCTATGTTTCTATGATTTCACATGGCAGATAAACATGTTAAACAGATTATATCATTCATCTTTGAGAAAAAATATGCCTTCTTAGGAAAGCTGAAGATCCAAAAAAAAAAAAAATCAATCAATGTCAATTAAATGAGCAGAGCAGTGCAGTGCTAGAACATCAAGATACCAGATCTACATGATGAAAAACATTATCAGCCACCCAACTCCCCAGAGACAATTCCTTTATTAGTGCATCAAAGTTATTATGTTAACAAAAGACTTCTAACTGTTAATGTAGGAACAAATTTGACAAAATTTATTTAAAAATTTTAAAATATTTTAATTTACCAAAAACAAATCTAGAGTAGATAATTAAAACTGTCTACCCAAATACAAGCACAGAAAACAGGAGTATGATATAATAAAGAAGACAGTACTAATATAGAAGCTACTTAGTTCTGGATAAAGAGACTAAGGAGTTAATGGCCAGTGGAAGCAAGGAATTCAGATGCCTCAATACAGTAACAAGAAGGTGACACTGGACCCTTGCAGTAATTCAAATCCCTTCATTTTGACACAACTTACTTGCTAGCACCAACTCATCCACTATGTGCAAAAGACATGCACAGTTAATAGCAGAAATGCTAACTGGCATGGAAACATATGGGAATATTTAACAGAAGCTGAAGTAAGGTCTCCTGACCAAGCAGAAAAGGGTAAGAAATTCAGACAAGAAGCGGCATTTCACAAAACACACTCAGAACTTCTAGCTATGCACATGTGCTTAAACATCCAAGATGGGAAGCACTCATACCACCACGTGCTAGATACATTCCTTTCATAAAGGGAACACCCAGTTTCTCTTCTAAATGATCTTCCAGTCTGAATGACTGTTAAGTTAAAAAATGTTTTAAGCGTTTCTTTGTACAGTGTTAGACCTTCAGTTGCACAAGTAACAGCAGATCAAGAGACAGAGGCTGTCACAAGCACATACCTTTTATAACAACTCATGAAAAGAGTTAGGCAAGTTTGAAGTTACTGTGAAACTGTACTGCTACATCTCAGCTTATGGTAATATGCCAAAATTCAGAATCTGGCTGTAGAGAACAAAAAAACCACTAAAACATGATAATGCTGAACCAAGTAACACAACACAATTAATTGAAACTGTTTGCTCTCTCCCTTTCAAGTAGTATTTTTCTGCACTCCCTAGTAACTCCTGAGGTAAAGGCATCAACTTCAGCCATTTGCCAATGTAACTATTTCAGTAGTGCTTACAGGCCACTGCACAATACACGTATATATGTTACAGCATGAGAACACATTTTCCACATTTCAACTTTAACGTGCTCTACAGTTGCATGAGAATAGCAGTTACTTGATGGGAAAAAGTCAAATTCTGCAAAACGAAACAGAGGGATAATACATATAAGTAACTCTGTTATTAGTAACTGCAGGATTTGTTTTCATTCATGTGAAAACCCATTCTAAGCTTTCCCCTGAACAATTTTTCAACCAGGAAATGAGGATTCAATCAACAAATACTGAAATCCTATCTTTGTAGCATTTTTACTGCATTGTAGATAGTGCCTGTTTACTCTTTCAGCAGAAAAAACCTCCACACACTGAGAAGCAGATGCACTACAAAATCACAATTTAAAAGCAGGACTAAATTATATCTGCATGCTTGTCTATGCTTCTGACCTGAGCTCCCTGATCATGTTCTAAAAATAGGGTAATTAACACACAGTGTTGCCTTTGTTCTGAATGCCAAGATTCTGTAGCAGAAAACCTAACAATTTTTATTTAGAATAATCTTTCATTACTAGAAATGTAACAAGTTCAAATCTAATTCTGGAAAAAATTAACAAGATCTTTATTTATTTTCTTTTAAAACAAACTACTCTTTTTACAGGTTTTACAGGCTTTTTACAGGTTTTACTTTCCATCATGGATAATGGGAAGAACAGCAGCCATCCTAGAGGGTTGAAATCAAAGTCTTTATGTATAAAGAAATATTTGAAATTTCCTAAGAGAGTACGTCTTGATACAGTTTATGTTGGTACAGGTATTCAGTTCGTTGAAAAGTGTCAAAGTAATAAAAAAATAATTGTGTTTTAACAAAGTTCTTCAGGTAGCAAAGTGCACTCTAACAGCTTAAAAATAACTTGTGCATGCCACATCAAACAATGGAAAGGAGAGCATTAGTTGGCTACCTAGATCACCACATAATCAAACACAACCATATTGGCAATTACGTTGCTATCGGCAAAACTCACACACTGCAGCATTAAAGTTTTTATCCAATTTGACTTCAAAAACATCTAAGCATCCTTATGTGAAAGGAAAGTTAAAAACAACTGAAAAATACGAACAGGCTTCACAAGTGTGCTTTTTGCCAGAATATCTGATGAATGCAATTTTAAATTCATTCACTAACCAAGAAACTTTAAAAAGCACTTTAAAGTTGAAATGTGGAAAATGTGTGAAATGCCTAAAATGTATTTCACAGCTTCTTTGTTAGCTTCCATTCAGTGTTTTTTTCCATGGAAGCCAAGCCACTACTAAACTACCAACTTTAAAACACCCAGTTTTCAACTAACAAGTTAGTGTGCACCAAAAAAAAGAACACAACTACAAGTTTAACACATTTTGGAGGCTGTTGGGATGACATGTAACAACTGGCAGTTAAGACCCAACAGAAGAATGCCCACAGTTATGGTTTCAGCAAGTCACTTTCAAATGAATACAGGTGCAGTTTAAAAAGCAATTGTAAACATGTACTAGGGCTATAGAGAACTTGAACCATGGAACCTGAGCACTGTTTACAAAGTTATCTTCAGAAACATTCTCTTGAGAATTTCACTCCACCACGCTTTTGGCACCAATATAGAAGTATGTGATACCTCCAAAACACTGAAGGTGGTAAAAGAAGCAAGAGGCTGCGTCACGAAGATCTCACCTGTTCAAACATAGCAAGCATGTTTCTGATGGTGCCACCTTGCACATACAAGAAACAGCATCTATACCAGCTCACACTTAAACATTCAGAGATGAATAATTTCCAAAACTGTGGTATCACGAATTAACAACTGCTTAAAAGGGTGACCCAAGTGAGGCAAAATAAATAGTATTAAAATCTAAAGTAACAAATAAAAAGATGCAATTCCAAATAATCTAGAATTCAAATGGTCAAAACCCTGCTACGTAAAGACACATACATAATGGCATGCAGCCCACTAAAGACTTCTACTCAACATGCATAAGTGGAAAGATCTGAAATGAATGCATGGTGACTAAAATCCACAACACAAAATATTATCATCGTGCACTTCAGTAATGTACCCTTAATGAAAATAGTGTATTCACTGCTCAACACTGAACAGAGGCACTAGCTCAGTTAAGGGCCTAGCAACGTGAATACCTGAGCAACAGAAGCAGTTCACATTTTAAATTAACAGTATTTGAGAGGAGAGTAACAAATGACACAAAAATATCTACATTAACAAGAAGTTCAAAAGGAACTGATTCAAACTTGGTTTCAATATAAACAATTTTTTTTCTTGTACCCTCCCCGTGTTCCTCAACTTGACCTTTCAATGCCTGTCAGGTTTTTAACTAGGGCCTGAACTAAACCACAACTTTCCCTAATGGGCAAGTCATCCCACAAGAAATCCGAAAGAACTGTTCTCCTTCCTTTGAAACACTGCATATTAAACAATACCTAAATAAAGTCGTGAACTGAACTAATCACAGTGCAGATGGTCAGAAAAGATAACAAGCACTTATGATTCTAACCTGGGTCTTAGAAGTCTAGGGGTTTGTCCAGTCCAGATTTCAGGCACCCACTTTGTCAAATATCTTAAGAATTTTCAACACTGGGCTAGTTCTAGTATCTCTGATGTTTTGGGTGAAGGCTTCTTCAATGTTTGTTTGTTATTTGGGTGGTGGTAGTGGTAGTTTTTTTAAGAATAAATGTAAAATCATCAGCTGAATGCTTCAAAGCTACAGGTATATCCAAAACTCACAGTTTTTGTATCTAAAATTTGCTTTCACCTTTTGAACATAAAAACCTACTACGGATAAACTGGTACTACTTTGTTCTAAAGTCCTCAAAGACCAGGTGCAACAGTTGATGTGCAAACTATTTATTATGGTACATTAAGATTTAAACTGAGATGTCACCACTGCAAGTCATGTCTGTGCAGATGTACATTTAAGCATACAGGCCCCAAATGCATCTGTATTTTCCAATACTAAAATCTTAACAGCTTTCCATCTAGGAAAGACCTGCAGTTTAACCTTTGACAAACAGTTAAGATGCAGATGATGTCTTCGTTTAAGGAGATGATGCAAATTCACTTAAAAGATTAATCTTTCAGGAAAATATAAGTTACTTCATATCTTAAATTATTTCTATTTTTAAGTAACCCTAGAGTATCAAAGGTAAATTAGCGAACTTTTTTTTTTTGAATGCAACTGAAGTTTTACTCTGTAGTATGTAAAGTCTTCCTGAAAACTTAAAATCAAAAGTTATGACTAAATACACAAGGCCACATCAGTAATTAAGATTTTTTTCTTTCTGCATTAACTTTGCGGATTCAGAAAATCATAGAATCATTTAGTGTAGGAAGCCCTCAAAGCCCTCATACATTGCTTCTAAACAGCTTAATTTTTCAGAAGGTCATCAAATAAATCCCCAAGCAACTTTTGTGATGCTTTCTGGGCATGTCTGGTTTTCTAGACAAATACATTATGACACCAGACCTACCCTCCAAATTAACAATGTTGGGTGATGAGGAAATGCACTAACCTCTGAGCTGAGTGAGAATCAGCTAGATTGAATTAGCTTTAATTATAATCACTTTTGAACTCTTAAGTAATTTCCAAATGAAAATTGACATATAAGCATTAAACCCGTCATCACAACCCTTCCTCGGATTAGACACAATTTGTGCTATGAAGTTCCACTCTATTATTATTATTAGCCGCTTCTCTAAGGAGAAGCTCCATGGAATGCAGTTTTCCAGACCAGTTGAGAAGACTCCTCAGCTGTACTAAAACAAAATCAGCATTGAAAAGTCTCATTTCAGTCTGCAAAGTACTGTCTTCTGTGTAAATGGCTATTAGTACATCACAAATACCAAAGCACTCCCAGCTCATGGAAAGTCACAGAGCTGAAGTTCCACTGAATGAATATACGAACGCAGAAAAACAAACAGGCGTTGAAAGAACACCTGCATCTCCATTTCCTGTAAGCTGTCCAATTCCTGCAGTTTCCTTTAGAATCAGATCCTTAGTTTGAGATATGCCGTGTTTGCAGCTGTTTCACAAGAACCCGAAAATGAACTGGGTTATAACTGCATTAGCAAAAAGGTGAAGATACCAGAGACACGTTCATTATAGCCGATGTTCTACTGGAATAAACTGCCTTTCACCAAAGGATTGAACCAAAATTCAAAATGTAAGATTCATGTCTTCTTGCCCCCTAAGACTTTTCACTATTAAAATCAATATCCTCAAGCTATTTTACTCCCTGAAGGAATACAATTTCGGCCATGATGAGTCGAGCTCTTCGTGTTACAATTGCTTCAACTTTTAGGAGCCTAGTGAATAAACAATTTTTTATCAAGTGTACAGGGCAAGCCAAAGTTTTCTCATAGATGGGAGGACATAGCCACGTGTATTAAAGGACATAGCCTCAGTCTGGAAGATCCAGGTCTCACTCAGGGTTGTGAAAACTCTGTTAACAAAGGTTCATAACACCATGCCCACAGCACCTTGGTTTCAGTTTCGCTTGTGCACACATGCTCAAAGCTAAGAAAAAAACCACACCACCCATTTCCAGGGTGCTCAGTAAGCAGGTCACCATAACAAGTCCCCCACCTGCTTCCAGGAATAGTTTCTGAGTGAGGCAGGGGCTAGATGATGCACAAGGATGGCAGGAGCATTACTGTGCTGTTCATAAACAGACAGCACTGCAGCAGAGCTGGCACTTCCTGCAACACTGTGCTGGCAGCACAGATGCAGCACGGTACTTCTGTGTGCTTCCAACACTCACTTCCTAGTCTTGTCAAAGTCAGAGAAAGACTAGGAGCTCTGAAAAACACCAATCTACCACCTGTGCACACAACCAACATTCCACAAGTCTGTCCTTAGAAACCAAGAGTCCATGATATCCAAGACTTGTGACAAAACACAGAAAAAGTAGAGGGCAGTAAGACTGCTAACATGTATCACTCTTACAGGACTAAGTGGGACACACAAACATAAGCTTAGGTATCATGGCCTGTTCTAAGCACTTACATCAATGTTTCAGGTATCCAAAGCCTGAGAGGCCTCAACTTTTGTCTGGTACAGAAGCATCCAAGTCACTTAAATTTCCATGTATGTAGATTTTAAATTCTATCTTCCACTAAGGATTAATGTAATTTCTGGACTTACAAGAGACTGGAAGCCACTCAGCCTGCTTCAAAGTACAGTGCTTCTCTCATTCTTTAAAGAGTACCATTGTAAAATGAGCACAGCAGGAAGGCTGCTAAAAAGCTACTAACATATTTGTCAAAAACTACCTTCAGCAGCTCACAGCCTTAGGCCTTACCTCTTCTCTCAAGTTTCATTTAATGACTGTAATTAAAATTATCAGGCACTATCTCCTGCCTGATTAATGTAGGACCTACCAGCAGATGTTAAAATCCCAAGAGGGGCTGAGCAGAGAACAGTATTTGTCATACCTGGCAGACACCGTGCCCACTTCTCTTGCCCTCCACAAATGAGTTAGAACACGAAATGTTAAGTGTATCTCAATAGGGCTTCAAACACATACATAACTGCAGTGAGCTTGGAGATAAACTGCGGAAGGTGCTGATGTATTATTACTATACCAGTCACTTGAACAAAGGTTTGTGTTTTTTCCTGCAAGCAAAGAGGTACGGTTTTTTATTAAATATTGAAAGCCTCACAAGTATTGGCAGTGTAAAGCCCCTAAACACCCAATACGGAGTAGACAGAGTATATTTTATACGCAGATAGAGTTAGATGAATGCTAAACACAAGGTAATACTTCCCCTTGTAGTTACTAAATCTTCCAGGTAGTTTCTCAGCCTTCCTTAGGGACACTAGCTGGGTGATACCAGCTAACAGGTACCCGGAGAAGCGACATGTTGAACTCCCGGACACCACTCCATCCTGAGGCAGGACGCGGGAGCTGCCCGTCCCCTGGCTGAATCTCTGGGTCCCCCTGCCAGCAGCACAGCACAGCACACCCGCGCCGCGGCTCCGCACGGGAGCGGGAACGAGGCGCGGGAGGCGGCACAAGGCCACGGCGCGGTGCCATCCGCCGCTCCCCGCTTCGCCATGT